>NIPQ01090985.1:0-26467 GCA_002806875.1 Lepidotrigona ventralis hoosana | reverse complement strand
GGGGGGGGGGGGCAAACTGTCGCCGTAAGTTTCCGGGAAACTTTATTTCACAAGGATAATTTCGTTTGGCAAATCATTTACACTTGTCTGTCGCTTAATCTCTCAGCGTGGAAAATTAAAAGTTTGATCGCGGTGCTCTATTTCCAACCTCCAACCGTGTAGAATCCGTATAGAATTGTCGGTACAGTTGTTTGTGGGTCTTCGACCTAGAAATACCGGTTTTTGGCACGGCGAGGTTCCAAGAGCTCGAGTTTATAGGCTGTAGTTTCTAAAAATGAAGGTTTCGCACTAGGCTTGGCTCTAGTGGCTACTTACTAATGGGACGATGTCTTAAAGCTCGAACAGCTCGAAATCGTTGCACGATATTAGATTTCTAGTGTTACAATCTACATTTGTCTGACAAGTTATGATGAATCTTTCATTTTTAATTATGAGCTCGAAATTTTCACAAAAGGGACACAAGGCGTGTCGTTAGTCATTGAAAGCAACACCGTGATTTTATGAAAAATAGCTATTCTCTGACACAAAAATGATGCTAGCGTATGATATAGTATATAGACACTCAATTTTGAATTAGTAAAAAAAGATAGATTGATTTTATCAACTTACAAAAATTTCAAAAATTTCACAATGTCAAAAAAAATACGTTCAATCATCGTGAATCAATTCTTCAATTGTTCGTGTTGTTGATGGAAAGTTGAAAGAAAAAAAAATTAAACGAATCCTTTTCAACAGAACGTGTTGAAATACTCAAGTAATCGAACACAGGGTGTTTCACGTCTTAAATGTAATCTAACGTCAATTATTATCTACATCTTATAAAAAAGTATATTTTAAAAATGCAGGGAAAATGAATAATTATTATCTTGAATATCGTTCGTTCCGAATTCTTCGCCATTTCATTATACATCTGTCCAAGATTTAATGATAGAATTGATTGATTAAAAACGGACTTCACCCAGTTTTTCCCAGTTGTCTAGTTAAGGTCTAGTTAAAGTTGCTCGTTTCTTGTCAAATTTCTACACCAGAAAACACTGAAAGACCCTAGGTCGACTAGATTACATAATCTATTTCTCATTTTCACAACGAATCGAAAGGATTAAAGCGTGCAATTTGCACGCTTTTAATCAGCATATCTTCAGGCCAGGACGTGTTTTATAGCGAGTAGTCCTCAAGTTTTCTAGGCCAAGCATCAGAATACAGCACAGTCCGTTTAATCGAGTTTGATCCCCTCTGGCCAGTCACCTTCCAATTCCATTTACCAAGCAACGCGCCCAGAGTTAATTCCTTCTAACAAATTTATCTTTCATAGAACTACTAACTGAACGGAAAAGGGCACAGCCTCTGGTCATTGGATCAGAGCCATTTGCAATTTTCAACATTTTGTAAAATATCGTAAGACGAAGAGTCTGATCGCAATTTAATAATCAGTTGTATTAGAAATATTTACACGTGTCAATAGTTTTTTGTATTTTCCTCCATCTTTGCTTTCATTATAGCGTACACTCTTTTTAGCATACTCCGCTTTGTCATTGTTTGCTTTTTCTTCTCAATTTTTTTTTCTTTCTTTCCTTTTTGCAATAGAAGTCGATAGACAGATTTCTCGCAATCTATTGATAATGTTTTTAACATAATTTGTTTCAATCTATAATATTCCAGCATAAAGTTAATAATTTTTGGCTAAATTCGATGCTTGCCATCGCTCTAGCAATAAATATTCAATATAAATAATAAAAATATAGATACAAATTCTTTCCCTTTTCAATGTTTCTTTCCACAATAAAAAAATCGATAATTGATATTCCAGCACAAGCTTGGTCATTACTAATAGTAATAAACAATAAAATATCGTATCACGTACAATATATAAATTATGAATTATATTAATAATTGAAAAATTTTGAAAATTCTCGTCTCATCAATAAAAATGCGAAGCCTTTTCAAGCATTTTCGTTTAGACTCTGAACAATTGAAAACATCGTTATCCTATGACCGTGGAGGAGCTAGTTACGATTTTTCGACGTTTTTAGAACGTCGGGGAAGTTTGGGAATAACAGGTCCCTTGGATCGAGGTCTACTTTCTGTCCTGTAACACATTCTATGGTAGGCATCGTATCACTAGTAGTCGAAGAACGAAGTTGAATCGAAGTCCTTTCACATTGTTCGAGACACGCGCGTGCAGGATGTAGCTTGGGAAACTAGACCAGGCTTCTCCGGTTCTTCCTTTCTCGGTGAATACGAAGGAAATTCGCAAGAAGGAAAATAGTATAGCATCTTACGATTGTATCATGTTCGCCGAGAGAGAGAGATGAGTCCTCATTGCGTGGTATCTTCAAGTGATCTCTCGAGAAAATAGAACGCCGATCAATAGAATTTTTGTTGAAATGTTACCTCGGATTCAACTTGCAGCTCGCAGCATTAGCTCTGACGATTATTCGCAAATATTTGGATATTTGTAAGCAGAAAACTGTACAATTACTGGAGAGAACCTACTTTCTTTTTTTTTTCTGACGGAACAAAAAACAGTTTTAAAGTTCAATTTGATTCGATGTTGAGAAAATGGTCTTTTATGTTTATTTTGATAATTATGCAGCGTATAATAACATTGGAAATGTAAAGCTCGTATCATCTTTGAGTTGACAGTTGGTGAAAAGATCACTAAATAATAATTGCAATCTTAGAACCGTGAAATTCCTTCGAATTCCCATATCTCCGAAGTTATTAGCCACAGGATTCATATTCCTAAAATTAGTTATCTCGGAATTGCTATAACTCCGAAATGATTAATTCTGCAGTTCCTTGTCTCCCCAAAATTAGCAATCTCGGAATTTTCGTGTTCCTGGAATTAATATACATTGCCCTGGTTGTTGTACTACTTACCAGTGTTCATATTGACAATAAATCAGCCATTAAAAGGATTTTGAATTATCCGATAAATATCATTGTACTTAACCGACGACTAAAAAATTAAAGAATGTGAACGTAAGTATGGATTGTTAAAAATATATTTTTGTTTCGCAGTTATAACAACGAGATAAAGAGTAAAATCGTTAGTTTCGATTAATATTCTAAGCTAGTTTGTCCAGTTCGTAATTTAAAAAAGAAAAATCACAGCAAGCAAAAAGCTCTTTCAAATAGTTCTCTAATCGAATCGCAAAACGCTGTTATCTGCAGTTGTAACGATTTGGTCAAAGGAAAAAGAATCATTGCCGTTTGATTTCATAGTCGAAGATATCTTATCAGAGATGTTAAAAATTGTAAAATGAACGCTCGTTTCTAGAATTTTGAACTCGTCACTTAGTAAATTTCACTCCTCGCCAGTTGCAAATTGAATAACGCAATAACAACTAATTGTAAGTGCGACAAAAAGAAAAGAAGATAGACAATGAAAGAAAAAAAATAAATAAATAAGAGAGACGAAAACAAGATGTATAGACTGATAAATCATCTCTGTCTCTTATGTAGCACGTTCCCATAATTGTTCTTGACCACCCTGGCAATGTGGAACGATCGTGCAGCAGCACAAGGAAGCTGTTTCGCGATGAGTTGCACAATTAATAACGTCGTTCAAGGTTTCGGGGGCAATGAAATCGAGCGCGATATCGGAAGAACGTACTTGGCCGGATTTATTGAACGCATGCAGGCATAACAGTCTCTGACGTAGAAACTTGGTTAATAGCAGTGATAATAGTTCCAAGCGAAGCGTTGTTTGTCGCGGTTACGCAACCGCTGATAAATTCGACGAATCTCTGCTCCTTTCGTTCTATTTCGTTTGTTAATTATTTACTTATCGTATAGGTCGAAGAAGCAAATTTTAAAAAATGAATTTTAATCGATGAGAGAAATTAATGTAATACGAAATGGTAATTACTTCCTTTGTGTGTGTGATTGTGGTTATTAAATTATTATCAATTTAATTTAATTGTGTGTTCATCTGGATGGATGAGTGTTTGATACAGGAAAAATGTTCGATACAAAATATCAATTTTGAACACTACCAGTCGGATCGTGATTTAGAAAATTCGTTACAGCAAGGATGTAATTACCGTACTTATGTAAATTTTTCAAATTTAAATTGAACGTTAGTTTTTCATAATTTTTCGGACGAGTTCAAACTCTCTGGCCGAAAGTAACGAAACGTAGATCGAAATGAAGAAATTACAAACAATAGCAAGAACAGATCGTTTAAGAGAAACTGTGTAGTTAATAACTTTTTCATTGGGAAGAGAATGTCTACAATTCCGCGTTGTCTAAAAAGTATTGTCGAAATTATACGCACGTGTACAAGAAGAAGATGAAAGATACCGGATGAGAAAATGTCCCTGATAATATTAGATAAATTTTATCACGTAGGTTTGTAGAACGTTGTGAAATCTCGTGGATAGTGAACTATTTTCCACTGAAATATTTAACCGAGAGACTTTCGCCTCTTTTTTGTATGTAATTTGTTAAACCAAAGTCGAGGAATATTTTTAACGAATGAAACGATTTTTCATAAGAGTTTTATAGATTTAAAATGATGAATTTTTAGGGATTTAAATGGCTTTTCATAAAATATCTATGAAAATTTAATTTTCTCACTATATTCTTTTTTTTATGTAATTTTCTTTGGTATGTACACTTGGTATGTTAGTCATCAGAATAGTTTCTATTACAGTCTTAATCATAGCAATTATCTCTTCTTTAATCTTAATTGAGTTCGAACAAGAAACAACAGTTTATAATCCTCACACTGTACTTAAGTTATTAAATTGTCTTTTTTCAGATAATATTACGCTTTTTAATTGTTAAATTATTCAATTGCAGATTAGCTTTATCTCTCTTGCTACCGAATATTTTTTTCAAAATGAAAAACATTTTATCCGTGTTGTTAAGAGAAACACGTTTCAATCGTAAAAATGTTGTACATGCCGACTATCTGCCGAATTATTTGCTTTAACTCGATTATAAAAAGGGCAAAGTTTATCGTTATTTCGATAAATTTCCTCGCAATAGCGACTTGTTTTACGACCAAATTAATGGCTGATTTATTGTCCAGGAATTACCTCGGTTGTGTTTCTTTTTTTCTTAAAAAACTTACCTCAATTATCGATCCGTTTCGAGTTTCGCGAGTTTGTGAATTTTAATGTTAAATTTATCACGTGATATTACGTGATCTTATTATAAAACTTGAACGATAATTTTGTAATAGAAATGATCAACATACTTTACAGAATATAATTTTGTAATAGAAACAATAAAATAGAAGATAGCAAGTTGTAGTTTGAAATTAAAATATCTAAAATTGACGATTTCGGGCATGATAATTTCAACAAATTTGGATCCTTAAATTAATATATATAGAATATATATAGAATATATATATATATATATATATAGAAAAAATAAATAAATAAATAATTAAATTAAAAAAAACGATCCGTTTCCCATTACTTTGTACATTTTACCAACACTGTAAATCGATTAAAACGTTTGGATACCAACGAGCGGCACGTGCATTCTCTGCATTTTTGCGCCTCGAAACTTTCCTCTCCCGAATGCGTGAAAATTCGCAGTTTAATAATTAGTTTGTTCGGCCGTGTTTCAACCGCGAACAAAAATATAATACCGCGTCAACAACAGCTGTTGTTGTCTCGATAATCGACCCGCAAAACTGTTTCCTCTCGATCCTTATTATTAAACATTTTTCACTCGACCACGCAGTGATCTCTAATATGTAATATCGCGTTTAAAAGTCTCAAATAGTCGATTAGTAATATGTAATGTTGTAACAAGTACACGTGTCCTGATCGATCCTTTGTTGTTAGATAACCGGCAGCTAACGAATTGTCAAACGATCTAGATACAGATCGTGCATTTATTATTGTTCCAGCGAACCAATTGTTCTACGAAAGATGAACATATGAGAGCATTGTATTATTTAATTTCACGTCGCATCGGGTCGTAATTTATCATCGCGAACGATGTTTCTTCTCTTTGTTGTAATATTTACATTCTTCTTTTTTTTTCTTTTTTTGTTTTTCTTTTCTGTCTTGGAATTTTACTTGAGAGGCATCTTCAAAAGCGTACGTAGAACAAAGGGGAAATAAACTTGATCTCTTTTAGTTTATTAGTCAGGCAATAACTTTATCTCTGATTTATTCGATAACGCATCAGATTATTGCGATTTAACTGATCCGATTTCTGTATTTTACGACAAAAGGAAGTACATTCATATTCATATTCTAAATGGATCTGATCGTTGATTAAAATATCACTGATTTTTGTACAGGGTTTAGTTGAGTTAGGTTATTATGATATTAAAAATGAGCGATCGTTATTCTAGAACAACAAAGTCCAATTTCTAGGTAGAAAGTTCATTGATAATTTATTGATACAAAAAAAAAAATTTTTTTTTGAAAGTATAGAACTGAATTTTGTCTTGTACAAATAGCATTCTACGCTTTTCATATTTTTGTAAACATTCACAAAAATATTGATTCATAATAATACTCTAATCCGTAAGGATGCACAATCTTATTTAAAAAAACCACAATGTATTATATTTTTTTAATCTAAAAATGCTTCTATAAATTATTCATTTAATAGAGATTCGACTTTCATTCGAAACTATTTTTTTTTATTCAGTTATCAAAATTAATACGAATCGATTGTTAGCAACATAAAGGCAAACTCATATTTGATGTTGTTTGGTATGCTTCGAATAATTGATTAATTAATATCGTATTATATTTTGCAACAATTCGTTTCTGTTTAGAGAAAAATTGATCTTCCAGAAAACACACGTGTATTTATTCCTGGACTACACTTTTTCAAATATAAAAGGAATTCTCTCCAAAAAGACGGAATGTTTTCTCGCGAATTCGCGAATTATCCCGTAAATTTCGCAGTAATTTCGCGGCGAGGCGAACTTTTGTTTCGGCATTGAAATAATTACAACACTTTGTTCTTTGTTAAGCCGCTTTCACTGGCTTTCGAGGGCACACACGAGACGAGGAAACGACTCGAGACGATCTTGGCTCGTATGCCATTGTCTTTTCCGCTAGTACGTTCGTGGATCGGTTATTTGTTCGAGTAACTCGTCTATCTGAACTGTAACGAAATGGATTTCTCGCCCGACTCGCGAACAGAACAGTTTCGTTTTGCCCTCAGTTGTTTTTCTCTCGTGAAATTTTCAAATATGTAATCTCTACTCCGTATTAACAATGGTTGGAAATTAATTTCCAAGAAACGAAAGAATTTTGTGAAGAAGTACAATCATTCGTATATTTTTCGTAGAGAATTTCACTGTTGCTTTTTAAATTTTTCTTTTTTTGACACTGCGTGAGTTCATTAAAGAATTAAAACATTTGTTCGTTCACGAGAGTATTCATTTTTTCTTTGAAATTAGAAAACTTTCATGTTATACGTTTCATGTTATTTATACAAATTACCGTGAAATTCAGGAAATAAACGTTTAACACGTAAAAAGGTTCAATTTTACGCTTTCCACGTGAACAAGATGCTTTTGCCCCTCCTTTCTATTTCACAAATTACTGCCAAATAAAACGTGCGTTTTTTAAATTAAATATAAAAGTGTTTCCGCAAAAATTTAATTTCTTTTCTTTCTGTCAAGCATTATATTTCGTCTGAAACATTAACTACAATCACCAAAATAGTCGGCAATTTTTAGAAATTTATCATATATTTACATACTATCCAGTCTATGCATTTTTGCAATTTCAAATTTCTTATAAATGCATGAAAGTTGTTATCCCACTATCTAGTTGTTATGATATCGTAGTGCCAAGATATTTTGCACAATATACGTTATCTAATCGTAACGAATCGCTCATTTGCTGCAACAACGGCATAACTTAAAAATCACGATTTTAGAGAATTTTGAATGTTCCTCCTTCTCTTTTATATTTATTTGTTACAAAATAACGTCAAATTTTTGTAATAACGTATACTTCGAACACGTAAACCTTCTGCTGATAAAAAGTACAAGTGACAACGGTTTCTTTTTTTTTTCTGTACCAATAACTTAAAAACAAATTTTAAATTATGTCATTATTGCAGCATTTAACTATACATATTTTGACTGACGTTTAAAGAGACTTACATACAGAAAACAGCGAAACAATTTCGATGTACGTATTTTTTAAACGAGCATGAACATGCGCAGAGAGCAAATGACACCCCTTCGCGAAGTCGCTTTAATCGAAAATATCCTGTTAGCTTGAGAGAGGGGTAGAGGAAACGCGAGGGTGAATAGGGTGGAAGTCTTTGAAGAGCTAACCGGTCTTCTCCGATTCGCTGTCTCAGCCCGAAATCCGGTGACGTTGTAAATTGTAAAACACACGATTATTCTGTCGTCGAGCGGCCGACGTGAATAATAGGTGATGTCATTAAATCAAGGCCAATTAATTGAGACATATCACGTCGTTGTTTAGAATACGCCAGGAATTAAACGAACGTTAGATGCGACATACGATTGCTTATCACTGGTAAATTATTATTAAATATTTTTTTTTATGTCTTGATTAATAATCATCCCTCATTTTTACTCAACTTAATCTGTTCTTTGGTGCCGAAATTGATAGACAACAAAGAGAAATAAATCTGCAAGTTCTTTTATTAATATTGAATTTAGTAGATTAAATTTCTATTCAATCTGGCAATAATTTACTCTCAGCGTGGATATTCAATTTTATTTTTCTTAATACTTTATGTATTATGTAAGAAAAATATTTGATTAGGATCAATGAGAAGTTTCTTGACCACTTCAATGGTCAAAAATTTGAAAACCTTTCCCCATATCTGCTGATTGGTCTTGGCATATCCCTCGCTATACAATTCCTCTTTTAAAAGAAGTAAGAAAAGCCGGATAAAGGAGAGAGTCAGTCAGTTCCATATAGTCATTCAATCAGAGTTGAACATTTAGTAATTTGTAGAACATTCTTGCTCCAAAGCAAGGATTGCATTGGAGCCACTAGGCTCAATAGTCAATAAAGTCAAAATCAACAAATTAGTTTCATTTTCATTCTCGGTCCTCCGAGCAATACTCAAAGGTGCAAGAACAACAGCAGTCGTGATTAACCTTAACACGTTCCGTGGCAAGCCATTTTTGCCGTTTGTCGTTTAGGCCATTTGATATTTTGACTAAAAGTTGATATATTATCACATAATCTTTCATTACATCATCAATCAATAAGTAGTTCTCTTGTTTAGAGTAGCTATCACATCGTGTACCACTTGTGGTAATATTATTAGAAATATGGCGGTACACGTGGCCTGAAGATCAAGTTTAACGTGTATCACCAGTGGTACACATGGCACGGAACGTGTTATATTATATTATATATATATATTAGAATTCTCTCTTCTGTCTGTTTCTTTCTTTCTTTCTTTTTAATAATAATAAAATGATGTAAAAATACTCGAAAATATCGTTTCCTTCTTTGGCCAACGTGACAACGCTGCGAAGACCGAGATGACTACTAGCGCCACGTGAGCGTTAACTACGCTGTGCAGAGAATGCACTACCCATCATGAACATTGGGTTACACACTTGTTGATTACATTTATTGGAAAATTCTAACAGATTATATACAATAAATATAATGTTGTTTCATTAGAAGATGGATCCACGCTACAAGTAAATAATAGATTTGTGATAAAATAAAAAACACACTGACAAGAATCCAGTTGTTCTATATTAATATTTATCACGTTCTGTGCCAAGCCATTTTTGCCTTTTGTTGTCGTTCGGGCCATTTGATATTTTGACTAAAGGTTGATATATTATCACACAATCTTTCATTACATCATCAATCGATAAGTAGTTCTCTTGTTTAGAGTAGCTATCACATCGTGTACCACTTGTGGTAATATTATTAGAAATATATTTTACAGAATTACATTTGTCATAAAATATATGTTTCCAACGCATTAAATAAATATGACTGCGTATACCACCGGTGGTGCACAATATCGTTTTGCTGTCAGTCAAATCCCGCAAGTCAGTTTATTATCTCGAGAGAAAGTTGTGTTGTTGAAATATTTTGAAACTTATCATATTGATCATAGATATCGGACGCGCTAAAGAAAAAAATCGAAGATTTATCTTATCCAACATCCATTCGAGAATCTTGCACACTCAAAATCCCTCGAATTTGCTTTAGACTTCACTATTTATTTAGATATGTCTTGTTTGCTTGCGATAAGTGAATGTAATAAAATTATTGACACATTTGTTTCTGGAGGATCGAACATTAATCCTATACTGCTTACGTGATGATCGATTTATCAAGATATTGATAAATTATATCAGATTGAATATTAAAGTTCGATCGGTTTAATTTCCAACAAGTTTAACTCTGTGAGTGTTTATCCGTACCAGAATAGGTAATATTCTAATTAACGATAAAATTTCTGGCTCCAAAGGTATAAAATATTAGAATATATTGAATAAATATATCAAAAGGTATACGTTCAAAGATGAATGCGTTCTCAACTTGTCATGTGTTCCTCCTTTGAATTTAAAATTCTAGATTTATTATTAAGCTTTTGGATTTCTTGATAATACTAATTTGCACGAATATCATGCTCTTTAACCAAGCATCCTTACGACATCTCCAGTTATGAGTCTCGAAAGAAATTCTTATACGGATTTACAACATCCTGGCTCGTTTCACAGTTCGTTTTACGATTTCCTCCTTCGTAACTCGTCTCACCGTGACGATGATTGCTTTAACGGGCATGAAATATTTTATTGTCACGGATTGCAATCCACTTTCGTCGCAGCAGCCCGGAAATCGTCGAGTCGTTCACGAGGATCGTTCTCGCGAACTTGCAATCGTTCTCCTCTCTGCTTTTTTCTCAATCGAACGAGATCGAAAAATGATTACGCGCCGGAACTTTCCCACTCTCGATCGTGAACTTTGAAGTAAACTGGCCGTGAGTCTCGTTAATATTTAACATAATTCGGCACCAGATGGTAATCAATGATCGACGATCAGATTGTCATAATATAATAATCGTATTGATATTGAGCTAACAGACGTAGTTTTCAAATCTCTGTTCATACAATGTATTATAGATAGATGATTCAATGTGTGCAGAATGACTCAAGCGAATATTTTAAACATTTATCATTTATCGGAAACTTTTATGGATACATTATGTACGATGTGCGAAGCTTATTGACGTTTCATTGGTCACTGCAACTTTGTTATTTGGAATTATGATCTTCTTTCCTTGTAAAAAGATTTTTTACGTAACATTTCCATTTTTCCTTAAGAATTCTATTATAAGGAATGAGAAAAAAGCTATAATTATTGATGTAATAATAATATTGAATAATATAAAAATTATAATTATAACTTTTTTATTCCTTATAAAAGAAGATCCAGGAAATTATTCTTTTNATTTTTTTTAATTTTTTTTTTTTTTTTTTTTTTTTTTTTTTGAGTCTAAATTTTCCAGCAAATAAAATGTTCCCGCTCTGGGCTCGACTTTTGATAAAATTCAGTTTAAATTCAGTAAAATTTATCAAGTATGTGTTGGAACTTGGTTAATTCCAGACTGCACGGAAATAATTGAGTCGAGGTTGTTTTGCACGTAAATCGGAAATGTGGAATGAGTGAACGCTTGATTTCCGAGAAAATGAAATTTGAATATTAAATTGGACAGAGTGCGCATAATAAAGAGAAAAATTGCATAAAATGTCGAAAATATACATAGATGTATAATGTTTTCTAGAATATATCTGACACGTAAAATTGTTTTACCAAGGTTTTATTTTTTTAAATTATCATTATTTTAATTATTTTAATTGTTTGCACTTCAAATTATTATCATACATCTTAATTACTTTTGTACTTATTTTCGTACACGATTTTCGTATTTTCTTGTATCGTTTACTCACAGTTGATAATTAGTCAAATTCAAATGTATCTGCTAAAGGAATTTTCAAATACGATTTCCTCGAAAATTAAGCACCTTGAGAAATACATGTGAATAAGTATCCAAAATGGAGAACAGAGTACGGTGCTATTATTACAGGCTACAGAGGAAACACGAATGAACGAATAAATTAGCATCACTGTCTCGAAGCAAGTTTCAAATTCGATTTTCTTGAAAACTGAGAAATGTCTAAAAATCCAATAGGAAACAAGAGTTAACAATGTTGTTGTTACACGCTACGGTGGAAATATATGAATGAAGAAACGAATTAATATCGTATAATGACGTTAGCTGTCTCGGGGGATCGTGGCGAGCCCTGACGGTGATTAGTTTTATGCTAATATTGCATACTGCTCAACGATAACGCTCTGTTTATCTTGGATTACAGCGTGTGTCCGTCCCGAACGCGTAACACGTTTCAGAATTCGTTGAATGAAATAGATAAGCAATGACTATCTCAAATAACAGGAGGAAACACTTTGAAATTAGCTCGTCACCGCGTAACCACTGGCATTAAGGAGACAATTTACACGCTTGTTGTTGTAGCCAGCTGTATATTTAGCGTCACTGATAAGAAGCCAGCTAGTGGTAGACAAACTTCGTTACATTTGCAAATTTTCAAGTGAAATTTTTGTCACGTCGTTGCACACACACACACACATAACGACATTATCGGGACGTGTTTGTAATTTCATTTGGTTCATTCTACCGCATACGACGTTAGAATTTTAACATAAAATTTGTGAATTGAACTTTCAGTTTCTTCGTTGGAAAACTATCATTAAGATATCTGGCCATTCGGATATTTGTTCTTCGTTAATTTTTGGCCAGAATAACGAACAATCGTTATCGTCGTTTTTCATTTCGTCGTTGTATCATCAGAAATTAATTTCAAGTGTCAATCAAAAAGATATCGCGAACTCGAATTCGTCGCTGTTCAAAGAAACATATCGGGTCACTTCACCAAAATTATCGTTAACTTAATTATAATGTATATCCTTTATTAATTTTGACAGTAAATCGCATTTAAGATAGATAATTTATATCTTTCTTTTTATCTTATCGTTGTATTATCAAAAACTTATTTGAAGTATTATCGATTGAATAAGTTATTTTATTCAAACCTAGTAAAACTTAATTTTCCCTGTCTCGTTTGCATCGCTGAAACTAGAAATTATTGAATTTTTTTTATTAATTTTTTGCCAAATTTTTGGAGGTTTTCGATTAAAACATTGCTCTTCGCAGCATCCGATTGAAATTTTTCCCAATTTTTTTTTTCTCACGCTTTCGCCTTTGAAACAAGGATCATTTTTTCATAAGCTGTTTCGAGGACTTCGAACAAGCACGTTAAGTAACACGTAGACAAATTCGCGACACTCGATCAGCTCCGCGAACGACCATAAACGAAGGCGTAATTCATGCTCGCCTAAAGTGGTCTTTAAGTTGATCAACGATATGGTTGAGGACCACTAAAGTGGCCTTCACCGGCTGAAGGATAAGATCATCGATTTCTTGCTCCATCTAGCAAGTGAATTTCATCTATTTCGATCTAGAAAAAGATTTAATGAACAACGATCAATTTGTCCAACAAATATCTGGACTCTGTCTCTTTAATATCCATAATGTGAATTCATGGTTATAATTACAAGGTGAATTCTCACTTTGAATAATTCTTCCGGATCTGTTCAATTTGAATGATTTTACAATTTAAGTGACCAGCACATATGATGATTTGCAAGTACACGTTATGCTTTTTTCTTTGTATTTATTTAGGTTTATTAGGCGGATTTACATGAAAATTTCGTAAATGACGTGAATGAATGTTAATTCTATGGATGATTGATATGTACATACTTATGCATTATTTCGTATTTGTACGGTTTACACGTTACATAAAAATTTTATAAATGATGCGAAAGAATATCGTTAATTCTATCTTCTCACTTGCACGATTACGTTGAATTCACTCTAAATAATTCATCCAGATATGTTCCAGTTCTAATTCTACGGATAGTTGAAATGATCACAGCACACATGATTTTGCAAATACTTATGCATTATACTTTTCTTTTCTTTTCGTATTTATTAAATTCATTAGGCAGGTTTACACGTTACATGAAAATCTGTGAAAATTCGAATTTCTATATAATATTAAATGAGATATTATGGGGGATATATTCTCTGAAACATGTTCATGAATTTCCAAGACTCAATGTTTGACTTGATCAAGCCTTGTAATTTCAGAACAATCGAGTAATTCGTATACTCCACTTCTTCTAGTCATTCCTCTTCTTCTTCTTTTTCTTCTTCTTCTTCTTTTTCTTTCAAACAATCTGAGACACTCTTGTTCAAACTCTCTCGATCCTTGCTTTTCCTCGTTTTTCGTAAAAGTTCAGCCAGAAGTTTTACAGAAGTTGACTAAAAGTTCAGAACATAGACCTGTCTACCTTCCTATCTATCTTCTTCCTGCAAGTAAGCTTCTTTTTAAATAATAAAAGATGCAATCTTCCATTCAGAGAATTTCGAACCAGCCAGTCCTAGGTTTCTCTCCTTTTCCATAAATCCAATCAAACATCCACGCATGCTTCTCTGTTTGCCTCGATTTCTTTTCTGCCTTTTAAGAAGTTTGAATGCACGGGTATACCGACTTCAACTCATTCATCCTTCACATTTTTCCAGAAATTCAATTAGGTTCTTTTTTTATCACGATTTCTCATCAGCTTCTTTCTTCCTTCGATCTTCGCTCACCGTCATAGTTTCTTACGTCATTCATAAATTCGTTCACTTTTATTCTTAGCTTTTTTTTAAAAAATCGAAGAAAGAAACGACTGTGTTCTTTGCAAACAGATATGTCGGCTCCTCGTTAATTTCTCACCGTCGATAAATTTGACCTTTTCAACACGTACGTTCCAGAATAAGAATTCTCTCTCAGCATCCACGCGATGTTTCTCGTGTTACAGTTTCATTTTTCAAACGAGCTTCTGCCAAGATCGAAAGCAAATGTCAGAAATCTTTTTTTAAAAAAAAATTGCTAGATTGCTCTGTTTTTGATTCCTCTCATCTATAAAGATAGTATCGATAGATCCAATTTTTATTTTTTTTTTTTTTAATCATTTCGTTTCTCGAGTTTCTTTTAAAATCAAACTCAGAAATATTCGTTCCTGTCTTCTTTCGCTTATAAATTGTAACTTTCACTAGTTGTACATGGTCGATGTCGAGTTACTGTTTCACTCATCGAGAAAGCTTCTTTCCAACACTACTAAGAGGGTAGTCTTTTGCCAAAGCTAGCTACACAGAATTCGAGAGACCAATAGATCCAACTTCCTTCGTTCCGATTGCTCGGCGTCCCAGTCTCTTTACTCTGAATTTAATTAAATTCTTCGAAAGTCTTTTTCAAAACATCCCGGGATAAGAGTCAAGCGAGCTTCTCTCAAAATGAAAAGCAGAGACCTACAGTGTTGTAAACATTCCCAAATCGTTCTATCGCAAGTCACCGTGTCTAATCGCTTTGTATTCGTCCTCTTTCACTCGCAGAGTTAACTTTCTCGTCGAAACTTGCATAGAATCGTGACCGAGTCATCGAGAAAGCTGCGCAAAACTCGAGCAGCACAAAAGTGAAAAACCACTGGTCTTTCTTCCCATCGTTTCGATCTCTTTCAATCTATTCGAAGACTCTTATTTAGAAGTTTGTAGTCGACAAATTTAATATTTTTTAAAAGATCAGAATCACAGCTTCGTTTCGCATCTGCTCTCTTTGTCTTCACTCGAATTGAATCTTCTCGTCGAAATTTGCACGTATTTACTACGTTCGACTTCACCGTTTCGTCCGAATCGAAGAGGCTCCTTTCGAAATTATAAAGAGTTTTCAGAGTCAGCCACGCAGAACCCGGAGGAGCACGAAAAAGTGAGAAACCAATGGACCTAGTTTCCTTCGTTCCAATTGTTCTTTGATTCTTTTTGAGAAACCTCGTCCACAGATTTATCTAGATAGAAGCGTTTTGCCAGAACAAGAATCAGCCTTTTTTCAAAATCCTTGGAATCTCCGCTTCAAGTTTCTCTGTCTTACTCGATTTTGCACGTGTGGACATGTGTTCATCCAACTGATAAACGGACTTAACTTCCTTCGTCCCGATTTATCGATCTCTCTCCGAATCTCTTTGCTCGGTTTGGAGACAGCGGGCGTGCGAAGAAACGCGGCCGATTCGAGGAATGGTGAAATTCTTCGGGATCAGAGGCGTGTCGGTCGGACCAACCAGGCCTGACAGTATTAAACTAACAGTGCCAACACTGAGTCAGTAACAAGTCCTTCTCGAAAGTGACCTGCGAACACTTGTTCGTCCCCCTCGGGATCTCGATTTGGTCACAAATAAAAATAGGAGAAGAACATTCTTTTCTCATCGAATTGTAGCACCACGGTTGCAACGTCGACTAAAACCCTCTTAAAATTACAAATGTCGTTCCTCTACGCGGAATAGTCCAACAGCGTTAGACGTAGCCGTTTGCGTCCAGCTTCAAGGCGGCCTCGTACGAAGGCAATCCTTCGTCGGAGATTTCTTGTTCCGTGACCTCGTTGCGTTCCGTCCGTCTGACCGCGGTGCTCAAGCCGAGCAACGTGGACACCATGGAAGGAATTATGGTCCCCGGCGTTTCCACGCCCTCGGGCTTCTTGTCGATGGAACTGGGCAAGCTCCTCGAGTCGAAGATCAGGCTGTCGTAAGTCGGAGGTGGTCCAGGACCGGAGTTCGGTGTCACCGGGCACGAAAGCGCGCCGTACGTGCTCTCGTCCTGGTTCCCGTCGGCCGCCGATTGTCTCTCGCAGCACTGCAACGGAGAACATTCACATTGAAGCAGGTCTTTGTGTTTCTTTAAAGTGTCTGATGAGAAGTTGAACGATGATATTTTTAGTCGTGACGAAATATTAGACTGTGGGCAATAAGAAATGTTCGTGTAATTTATGAGGATGAATTCGAGAAGTAGAATCTGGATAAAGAAAATTAAATAGATACTGTATATTTAATATATTAAATATATTTATATTTATTTAATATATTCAATGCCTTTAACAGAATTATATAGAATATACTGCATAAAATCAGGGATTTAGTAGAATATTTATTCGAAGTGTTAGATCATATCATCAATAGACTGCGGATGTTCATACATAGCTATATGCTTTCAATTAGAAAATTAATAGTTTTTTTTAGGTTGTATCTACGTATTGTTTTAACAGACAATTCACAAGTTTGCCTTAATCTAAAATTCAAGTAAAAAAGTATTGGTAAATTTTAGAAGAATCAAAGTCAAGCGAGCGTTGTTTTTTGTTAGAAGGCAGTCTGCGATTCGAATGAAATAATCATACTAGATAGAATGCTAATTAGCATCTGCATTGTAGGCAATTAATGTCCAGATGGCTAACAGTGAACAATTGAAGCTTATATAATCGACGCAGGAATAATTAATCCCAGCAATGCAACCTCTGTTCTGATATTTCAACATTTTTATCAATGCGTATTTTTGTGAATCATCTGAATTGGTAAACATTGAAAATTTAATATTAGTGTAATCAAATAAGAGGAACTTGGTTAAATATCATAGAAACGTATATTTATCATAATTTTTCCTCCTTTTCAATCTCTCTTCTCGAACGTGAATGATTCTATTGAAAATCGAAATCTATCGAATCTAGGGGATCGAGATTCAATTATGTGATTCAATAGTGCCATTTTTAAGATGTTGAAAGTTATATTACGAAATTTGCCGTTTCATCTGCAACAACCTAACAGTTTCTCTTCCTTGCAGATTAATTTGAAAATTCGATGTGTGTACGAATTCTAATAATATTCTCGGTTATTCCAAGATAAATTTAATTGAACTCAAAGTGAATAATTCTAGAGTAATTCTAACAATTTTCATTTTCTTATCGATCGATGATTAACGAAATATTCTGAAATTGCGATAAATTTGTGATCGGATATATTAATTGCAAATTTCAGAAAATTCTTAGATCTTCTCTTAGAAGATGACATTTCTGAGAAATTTAAACATGTAAAAATTCACAGAAACATCCATTATAAATGAATCCTCCACGTTTCTTTAAAAATGACGAAATTGTATAAAAATCCGCAATCCACTAGCCGAGAGGTTACAAATTATCTTGTGCACTAAAAAAAAATCTCTACATAGGTTCCATTTCTTTGAACACTATCTGTATAAAAGTACAAAATTGCATAAAAATCCGGAGTCTAGTAGCTGCTCAGAGTATCGAAAGGTTGCATTATGCGTATTAAATTTTCATCCAAAATTTTTACTACCGTGATCATTCTTGTCAAATGAAAGTACGTAACAGACGAAAGACGAGCCAAGCGTGAAACGAAGATTCTTGATCGATAGAATCAAGCGTTAGTTCAGCCAGGTCAACCGCAAACGATTTCACCGCAATTGATAGTACCGCGCGATTGGCCAGTCATAAGCATGATCATCGCGCGTAATATGTTCGTTTCGCGGCTCGTGGCATCAGGCGAGATTAACGTTAACGGAGTTGATGGTGTTTTCATTCGAGAACAGGAAAGGTAGCGTCATCGTGTTTCTCGATTTCGTTGGAAACAACCACGGATAAGCTATCGTTTCACGAAAACGACCTCGTGCAGAATTGGCCACCTAAATTCAGCCCTGAAATCAGATCTGATTGGGCCGCAAGAAAGTTCGGCGTTCGTCGTGTGCTATTTTAACTGAACCTTACGTGCCGTTTAAGTGCACCACGTACGTGAACAAGGATCGTAACGAGCATCGACGTAACGAGTAACGCGCGCGCTATACTTTGCGTTAATAAGCGCTGGAACTTAAGACCGCCATTTTCACAAAGTGGCATCTTGCTATTGTTAACCCCGTGTGGCTGTGACTTGGTCCCTGGCCCGATATTATTTGCCTAAGTCGGATTGTTTTCTTCTACCCCTCTAAGCGCGCTGAATTAATATCTAGTTTCTAGTTTCCTTGAATTAATATCGTTTCTAGTTATCGAGTTGGACTAAAATATAGAGGGACTGCAGGAAGTCGCATCTTTCATCTTTCATGAACCGTCGTTTTCAGCTCATCAACAATCCTCGAAATCGAACGGTTTCAAAAATTTCATTTCATTCTCGAGTTTCAATTTTTTGTAGCTTTCTCAACTGATCGTGAATTGGCAAGATCGTAAAGTGTCGATAGAATTTTGATTTCATTGCGCAGAGTTCGATGTAACATCTTCGTGAAATAAAATAAAATTTCATGAAAGTAGAATGAAATTTTCGATTCGTTAACAGTGACATTTGACAATTTCTTCAGGGAATGAAATTTCGTAGAAGAATGAATCTCTGAAATGAAATTTTCGATCCACTGATGACGTTGAAATGAAATTTGAACAATAACTTTCGCGAATTCAACTGTTTGACTTTAGAAGAAGTCGTCGATGAGTCAAAACTGACACACTCTGCGAAAGAAAACGTGACCAAACATTTTCTTTTCACGTAATTTTCTCAAAGTTCTCGAATTCTTAGAACTCGACGATAAAATAAAACCTCAACTTCTAATCTAACTATTCGATTTTCTAGTCATTCTCTATTTTCGCTAATTTCTTAATTTGTATCTCGAAATATTTCCACAATTAACATATTATCAGTGTTATAAATATCATCTAATATCTTTACAACTTTTACGATATAGTGTAAATGAATTGTATTTAGCAAATAAAGTTCATCAAGTGACGAAAGTTGGATGTGAAAGAATCAATTAGTTACATCCGCTACGTTGTGAAAACATTTTAAAATGTACGATATATATTTTGAGAATCTTCAAGTTTTGAAAACACAATGTACGATGTATATTTTGAGCGTGTAGAATCTTCAGAATTTTAAAATCAGCTCAGGTTTCTCTTTCTTTTTTCTTTTTTTACAAAATTGTAACAGTTCAAATATTTGCTGTCTGAATATTAATGGAAGCTATTGTGTATAACGAGAGAGACAGACAGACAGACAGACAGACAGACAGAGACAGAGACAGAGACAGAGATTACTCACAGCAGCGTGCGCTTCCGTGGTGAAGACCTCGAGGCTGTGCACGTCTGGTTCGGTCCTCCAGTATTGCGGGTACTCTTGCGGTCGGTTCTTCCGGATGCTCTTGTGACAGCAGTAGCACATCAGTAGAACAACCATAATCACGCCGCTGAGCATCGCCCTATAGAGAAAAAAAAGACAAAGCCCGTGCCAGAGTTGTAACAGCGTTAACCATAGTCGAGAAGAGGAATATACATATTTATCGGTATACTTATCGCGCGTCAATCTTTTCCACTTGGTGGCTGGTGCTCGTTTTGCATCACATCTTGCCGTTATTATCGATTTTTAAACCAGATTCGTAAACATAGGGTGGATTTTTATCGCGTTATATTATCATTGAATTAATACTTTGTAATATAAAGGCTTTGAATAATATTCAAAAAAAAAAAAAAAAAATACAAATTGATCTTGAGGCTGGCAGAAAATTTGTACATATTTTAATATTTAACAAATTTAATAAAAATTACAGCTAGGTATTATAAATTAATTATAATGTCACAAATTAATAGGAAATTCAATAATCACGAATTATTTCAATTCAATTTCTTACAACGACAGTTTTGTTTGCTTACGAAAAGAAAAATTATACTTCACTGTTAGTAGATCTGTTTGTGAGAAATTTAAAATATGCAGAATCGTTAGAGATGCAATTAGATGTTAAAGTAGAAGGTGAATCGTTGTGAATTGATTATCTTTAATTCTTCATAGTAAAAAGCCTAATTATTTATCTAAGTAAAATTATGATTCGTCATTAAACTGCGAATTACAAACATATATTGTGTCTATTGGGGAAATGTACAAAAATTTACAAAACACAGAGTATCGCAATATTCCAAAATAAAGTATAAAATAAAGTCCGAAGGGGAACATGTTTATCACGTATGATATTTAGGTATTGGGCTTTTCGTACGACAGAAATTTTTTCGCCCAGATGTCAGTCTATTTGTTACTCTGTTAGAGGATGAAAATTAATTACTGCTAGCAGTGCTGTGACAAGTAATAATCAACATAATATCATGAACAGTTAAGCCGAGTGAAATGTAAATTAACTGCGACGGAAAATGCTGCATTTGAATATTCTAGAATATTTCATTCAACTCTGATTACCACTGATTTTCTTCTGATTTATAATAACGCTTTATGCGTTTCAAGCGTTTGAAAATACGATAGATTTAGAAAATCTGGAAGTTTAACATGAAATTTTATTATCCCATTAACGCGTAATATATCACCGTGAAGACACGAAGAGCAAAGTTTGTTTAGAATGTTCTCGGCAAGTTAAGGGAGGCAGGCTCGTCAATGAAGAAATTCCTCCTAGAAAAGTGAGTAAAAGAAACTCTTTGGCCGATTGATCCAACTCGAAAAAAGCAGCGTGAGCAAAGTAGAAAATGCCCGTGTCTAATATTCGCTAATGTTCAACTCGGAGAGATTGTTCTTGCGGGCGCGATAATCTCTCTCGTTCGTCCTCAAACTGTCCTTAATGGCTTTGACGCTTCTGAAAGTTCGAAACTTAAGCGGTAATGGCGGCCAGCGTAAAGCGAGAGTACCCGCTAGTACTCGGGAGTCGTTTCACGCGGATAAAAGGACAGGGCCTGCGATTTCACGGTTCGTCGAGGCGATTTCTGCGGCCGCGAGCCTCGCCGGATCGTCGTGGCAAGCCAGTAAATCGCGGTTCACGATACGACGCGTATTGAAAGATCGCTGTTATCGTAATACTGTTGTTCCTGCAATTATTACGGTGACGGAAACCACTTCCTTTTGCCAACCGTCCCTCTTTGTGAACTTGTCTTACAAGTAGCTGGTTGTACAACTATGTAGTTGTTTCAGAATTCAAATCATACACGGGAAAATTAAAATATACTTTGGTTTACGAGTTTGGTAAATTCTTCTCTTTTATTATGTTTAACTTTCTCGTTATAGTTTTACATTAAACTTCTTTCATCGCGACGATTAGAATAAGTTAAATTCAATTTTTCAACATTTAAACTTACTTTTGGTGAAATTCATCGTCGTTGTATTGTATTTGATGGCGATTTTTTAAAGTTTGTGTACTTTTTTTCTTTCTCATTGTAAATAATTGTAGATTTTAGTTCTTAGTTCCATTCAATTTTGTTCTTTTATTATAATTCTGTGTCAGATTCGTTTTGTTGTAATGATTAAGCTATACGCTATAAATTACATTCGATCAAAATTCAATTTTAAACGTTTAAATTTAGATTTTTTTAAAATTGACTTAGTATTTGATATCGAAATATATTTCAAATGCATTCTTTTGAACATGTACCAAACCTATTATATTTTTATGCAAATTTTGTTAAAAATTTCTGTATCATTTAAAAACACTCACAACTGCCCAAATTGGTCACAGAGTTTTTCCATTGTTTGAAAAATCATGTAAACGTAGATTTTTTATAAAATCGATCGACTTTTGATAACCATTGCAGGCTTCCTCTTCTTTTGTTCTCCTTCGACGAGAGCCCGGATGTTGGAAATTACGCCGAATGAAAGTTTTCGCGAAGATTTTTAAATACGAAAGTTCTAACGCCAAAGCTGGTAATATTTTCTGCCCTCCTCTCTTAGGGAAGTTACTCGCGCCTACGAAGCGCGAGCAAGCTGAAGAAGACGCTGAAGCCTCGCTCTTTATGCTAATCGAGTTTGAGAAACACTGGTCTAGTAGTTTACTCAGTAAATACGGTCTATAACATAGAAAGGAGGCTAGACCATGCTTACTGGATGTTATCTTTTCTTTGCTCTGCCGCGGGTAAGCCGCACGAAAGTTCCGCGGACTTTAATTAAGCAGAGAGACGCCGCAGAGTGATTAATGCTCAACGATTTGAAAATTACGAACGCGCGCGAAATTTCTTTCTTTTTTTCTCTCTCTCTCTCTCTTTCACTCTGTTTAATCCAACGTACGAACATTCATTTGAAATTTAAAATAAAATTTACGTCGTTCGTTGTTGCGTAACGCCGTATCGATGAGTTAATAAAGCTGTTGAAAATGCAAGTAGCTCAACTCGCGCTGAAGCCGTTGCTATTAATAACACGTTCGGAAAATAGTGAAAAATTCAACATGGATGGAAGCGGTTTGTTTGTTAGAGGAACAAAGCCGAAACGAATTTTCCCACAATTGCGTGAATAAGTAAATTCGAAGTGAAATGTCTAGCGATGAAAGTTTGTCAGAAATCTGTAGCAACATTGAAGATAAGTTCTTTGCAATTTCGTGGGGAAACGTTCGAGATAAATTCAGAGCGTTTAAAAATAAAATTCGTAATGATAATGTTTGAAGTGAACTTCCCACAATTTCGATTCGACCATCATCGAATTTGATTCTTTTTTGTAGTTGCGTAGGAAATATTCAAGATAAATTATATTACGTGGAAGAATGTTCAAAATTTTTTTATAATATCGTAGAATCAACACTGGAATTAATTGTCTTGGCAATGTTGTCAAATAAATGGTTAGAATCTTAGAACTGAATTTTTTTTATATTGCTTGATTAAACTTTTCACGATATTCTACTCCAGAATATTAGAAAATAAATATTTCAAAATCTTACAATATTGGAAGTTGGAAAGATATTCGATGATAATTTTCTTAGAATTCCGTGGAAAAATATTCAGAAGAAGTTTCCCTATTACAAAAGGATATTCGCTGAATTTTTCACTAAACATTGTCAAACAAATATTCCAAAATCTTAGAATCGAATTCTCTCCGATATTACTGTACGTATCGTACGAAAATATTTGTCGATAAATTCGAAATCGAATTCCGTAACTGAGAATTTATTGAAGATAAATTCCATAAAAAAAAAGTATGAAATAAATTTTTTTTTTATAGACAAACATTGTTCAAATTCTTCATAATATTATAGAATAAATATTCCACGATCTTGAAACTAAATAAAATAAAGTATTCGGTAGCAACGAATTCCGTAGCAAGCTAAATAAAATAAATTCCATCTTTATACGATAGAGAGTTTCAACTTTGAAATTCCTGAAATTTTAAATTTTCAATAGAAATTAGAAATTTATCAAAATTTGACAGTATTATTTTTGTGTATAAGCAAGCTAAATAAAATAAATTCCATCTTTATACGATAGAGAGTTTCAACTTTGAAATTCCTGAAATTTTAAATTTTCAATAGAAATTAGAAATTTATCAAAATTTGACAGTATTATTTTTGTGTATGAAATTATAATTATATTATTTATTTGTAATTATAATTATATATATATATATATATATACTATATATTACATATAATTTATAACAATGTCTATACATATAAATCTTTCATTAAAAACATTCAAATCTTCTTCGAAGTCCTATAAAGTATATACATACAAACTTCTATTATTATTCAACCCAGTTAAATTCTCTAAAAATGAAATATTTTTCCGCAAAAAATTTTTCACAACTTCGTCCCAGAAAATTAAAAAAAACAAAAAAATTCTTTGGTACGACGAGAATTTTTTTCAGCCCCGCTCGACTAAATCGAAGGCACCTGTTAAATTTCCCTCAAACGACGAAAAAAATTTTTCACAACTTCGTCCCAGAAAATTAAAAAAAACAAAAAAATTCTTTGGTACGACGAGAATTTTTTTCAGCCCCGCTCGACTAAATCGAAGGCACCTGTTAAATTTCCCTCAAACGACGACGAAGAAAACCGTTGAGAGTCGTATTGGCAGAGATCGTGCATCGACGATCGAACGGAACCGAAGTCGATTGATATCGCGTATCGCGAATCCGGCTACTCACCCGCCGAGAAGAATGTTAACATTCCCATGCAAATCTGTCTCGAAGTGACTCGTCTTGCTAGCGCCGCTCGCTGTCGTGGTGACGTTGAATCCTGGTAAAATGGCCACGTCCTCGTCTATGCTCGTGCCATTACGTTTGTTCGACGTAGTCTCGATGCTCAACATTGTCATCGTTCGTCGAAACGTGGTCCTGAAACGTTTCTCTCCTGACGCGGTTTGTCCACACAGTTTGTTTTATACTAGATTTTATACTTCTGGGAATGTGTATTTTCTGTGCATATAATGCTCCGCGATATTGAAATTTTTACGCTTTATATACGTAACGCGTTGAGAAATTTACGTTGTCTATAAATATTTTACGATTCTTCGATTTTTTTTCTTTACTGCAGAGCTTACTTGGGATTTATTTGTAACGAGCAAACTGCGAATTGTTATCTATTTATAGAGGATTTTAAAGCACGTGACATTGCGTGCAATGCGAACAATATGGAGAACAGTGTGAAATATATCCAAATATTCGTATGAGAAATAATTCTCTATCTTTTTTTTAATTATAGCTATAGCGAGGTTTTACACACACACACACACACACACACACACACACACNAATCGCTGCGATCAATATGTATTTAGAATGGAAACGCTAGTTTCTGAAATAAGACTCTAAAAAAATTCTACTTCAATTCTTCTCGGTTAATTTTCTTCGTCGGTATTGAGCTTTCCTGAATATTGTACGTTTTAAGATACATTAATTTATGATGAATTAATTAAAACTATAAAGATTATTAAAAAATCTCTAAAGAAATATTTCAGAATATAACTCTCCTTATCAAAAGTTCTTATCAAATTTCAAATTATGTAATTTCATTATATTTATGGAAATTCATATTTTTACGAATATATATAATAAACAAAAACAGAATTCGTTTGAAAGCCATTATTAATCAACTCCATAATTATGAATACAGAAAAAAAATCGTATAATCATGTATAATTATACTATCAGACATAATGATAATTAATTATTCATAATAAATTGTAATATATTAATATTAGTACTAATTATTCACAATATCGTATGTAATCATAATTAATTATTAACATCGTATTACAATTATCAGCGTATTCAAAAAACTGGAAATTTACCAGGAAATATATTCAAAATTATTCATAATAATGAATCGTTACATTGTTTTTGTTGAAATGTAAACCAACTAAAGTTAAAAGTATAAAAATATATTAAAATAAAACAATATAGTTAGAGATATTAATTATGTAAGTTAAGAACTATAAAAATAAAAATAGAGTTCAATGATCAATTTGGCCATTTCATAATTAAACAGAAATAAGGAAATTCCTAAAGAAAAAAAAGAAAATAGTGTCGCATGTTTATCGATCACGCCCTTCGCGAAGGTTCCAAGCTTAAATCAATCTCTTACCTTTTCACTCGTGTGTTCGAGTCGTAGGACATTTTCGAGCGTGTCCAGGTCACTGTGTATTCGAGGTTGGTACCGGTTCTGTCGATGCCTGCCCGGTACATTTGCATCGAATTATACTCGGCCTTCAATCCTTCTGCGTTTCCTCGGTCAAAATGCTCGTTTTTCTCACATACCACAGACTCTCTACCTGCGCAATTTTATTTCATCCTTTTTTTTTTTTTTTCGATCTGTGATC
>NIPQ01090982.1:0-10196 GCA_002806875.1 Lepidotrigona ventralis hoosana | reverse complement strand
TCCTCTCTTCCCCCCCCCCCACTCTATTTCATATACCCGCGAGACTATTCTAATTGATTTCAGAAAGAGGGAAACTGCACGTTTCACAACGTGTTGAGGAAGTTCTCCATCTTTGTGCAAAACGTTCAATAATTCTCTTAACAATGCAATAAAGATGCAACGAGAGGAAACATTTGACCCTTTGCACTCGAGTGTAACACTTCCGAGGGGACATCGTACTTAAATCTAGCCAACAGACTTGAACACTTTTTCTTTTTATCATTTGCTAATGTAACTTACAACGAACGTCAGCATTTGGTGTTGGTATGATGGCGACGTATAATAGTACAATAATATAATGTAATACATTATATATTATAACTATTATAATATTATATTATTATTATTATATTATAATATAATTATAATAGTTGTAATACATAATATAATATAATATAGTTATAATATAAAACATAATATATAATATAATTATAATAGTATAATATTTGAACAGACGCTCAGAGTGAAAGCTATGATAACGACGTACAAAGAACAAGAAAGAATTTCAGAAAGGAAGAACCTGTGACATTCTCATTCGCATAAATACTGGACTTCTTATTGCTTCTCACGAAAGTTTGGGAAAAAAAAAAATGGCGGAGGATATTATTTCCCCAGAGACTGAAACCATGTATCATTAACTCTTGTATATTATTATACCTGTTCTAGCAAGCCCGCAATTCACGATTGCTTTGAAATTTAAAGCACGATCATCACGTGTTGGAAAGATGTACGATCAAAGAAAATTTCGTGCTGAGCATGGCTCGAATGATTAACCTCCAATGTTGCATCGTTTCATCTGAAACGATGCTTCGTAAATAAATTGCTGGCAGACGATGCGTGAAAAAAAGTTCGTCGATTGCAAAGGGTTAATGTCCCATCACACCTGCAAACAACAAACGTAACAATTAGCTTCTACTTGTGCAAATACCAAATAACACTACGAAGCTACGAGATGTTCCAGTGAAGCACGAAATGTCGATTAATCGTTTGGATTTAGGTTAGGTTTACGTTAGAGTTCTACGTTTCTATCGCGTACGTGCAAAGACGAGATAAGCAATGAAAAAGAAATCGCGTACGTTCATTCGCACGCGTCATGCAAATCAGCGTGATCGCGAAACACGCGGAAGGATCGAGTTTATTCAAATTCGATGATGCACGACTCTGCTGCGCCGGCTTGTATTTCCTGGCCGGTGGATTTTTCGCGTTTGTAACGCGATAACGCGGCGGGCTATTCCGCGGAAACGCTCGCTTAATTCGAAACGATCCACCGGAACGCGGAAAAGGATCGAGTTCATTTCAATTCGTATACGTTTCACGAGTATGTACACTTTTTTTTTTTATGGTCATAGTCAATGAAGCGTCGCCATCTCGCAGCGAGAAGTTAATGCAATACGAAATTGCGAGGTAAAATTGAAGCTTAAAAAAAAAAAAAGAAAAATAAAATATGTTTGAATAGTGTATTTCGAAGCTATGAAATTACTAGAAAATTACTGTAAAAAAAAAATACAGTAAAAGATGTTATATAGGATGGGCCAAAAGTTTCTTCCCACGTTTCATTATTTTTTTTTTTTAACCTATTCGCGCAGAATAACGAGTCAGGCTTGTGATATATTTTATTTATAATGGCCAAAATGAGACATATTCCAGAATGTTTCAAAATCATACTGAAACAAACCATTAATACATATACGTACGATCTTTTGTTTGTTTATCAAAGAAATTTTTTTTGGAAAATTTATTATTAATAAATAGTAATTATATTTCTCATTTTTCTCTCTGCTATCACACCGTATCATCTACTCAGCTTTTCAGTATTTTTTTTTAAATCATTTCTACACTGCATTGCCTAAGTGCATTTTGTCCACGAAATATACATCAAAATATAAAACTTTTAATTGTAGTAATTCTAAATTAAATTCAAGTTCAAACATGATTTTCTTTGTGAAACATTATGCTTAAGAAATTATTATTTCTTCCGAGTGTTGAGAAAGATATATAATATATATATAAAAAAAAAAAAAAAAAAATTGCGGATTTTAGTNAAATTTAGTTTGCTTAGAGAGTCGAGAAAATTAACGCACAGCGAATTCCATTCCATTCCATAGATATTTCAGCGAGTTCGAGGCGGTGTCGGTCCCTGCGGACCGACACCCCGGCAATCGTTTGGCTGGCGTCGGTCCCGCTGGCAATGTTCGTTCAGCTGGTGTCGGACACTTTATCGAGTCTAGGAAATACATTTGATTTTAATTAATATAAAAAATACACGTTCATCTCCGTCTCTTAATCTGTCTTCAGACGAAGGATTTCCCTTCTTATTTCTCAAAGAAGAAAAATTTAATGCAACGAATTATAGATATTCATCAGTAACGCTGCTCTTCTATGGCCAAAGGTGCCTACACAACGTGCATAATTAGTGTTTTCTGCATTCATGAAACATCTCTGTATCTTTCCCGAAACGACGAAGACGATGATGGAAATACGAGATACTTTTTTTTTTAAATTTACGTGTCACTGCCTCGACGATATCATCCCGTTTTCATGCGATAACGTTGGTACAACACAAGATCGATTAAACAGTATCTCACACGCGTATACACGCACGCGTCTGTCTGCATACGTACGTGTTGGACACGTACGTCATCGGGGGGGAACATGCAAAATAGTGAAACTCAATCTTTTCCATTAGACAGAGACGGGCGATTAACCATCGAGCGCAAACTTCGTTCAAAATTTTTCCAAAAGACAACGCCCTTTTTCTTTTCTCATACGAAAAGGAGAATCGACGAACATTAACCACTTTAAGGGACATAGCGCATAGGGTCTGATCGATGTCTATATCTCGTTCGTCCTTGATCTCATAACCTGCAAACATACTAATGGGTAACACAGGGAGAGAAAAAAACACGACAACTTAATAATTCTGTTGCACCATCCTTTGCGCGGTCGATTCGAACGCCAGGACTGGCAGCGAATGAATTTACGACGAAGGAAAACCGAAATTAAAAAAAAAAATAGATAAAGGAAATACATATTGTATATTTTCGAACATTACGAAAACGAGATATATCACTGAAAATATTTGAAAAACGCAACGACGTGAATTTGTAAGATATCTATGACAAAAATGGAAATCGATCATTTTTTTCAATTGCTCTATTGTTTTTGGTTATATATTTAATTACACTTCGAAGAATGATGAACTGCTAAATATCGAGCTGTATTTTCATCTCACTCTGACCAGCATCTTTTTAATAGAATTAAACGACAATGATAACAAGACCTAATCAATATATCCAATGAAGAGCTAGAATAAAGAGAAAAAAAAACTCGCAAAAAAAGTTCTGAGAACATTTCTAAAACAAGGAACGATCTACGAGCAGACTCTACAATTTGCATGATTAATGACCATATATACGATGAATTTAACCTCTCGATGTAACTGAATAAATTTACTGATAATTGAAATAATTACATACTTGAGACTAGAGGTTCCGATATTTTGAAAAAAACAAGACATACGATATAGAAAGATAACATCAGATATTGATGCTCGCTAGTGTGAGAACAGTTTACCTGATTGAATTCTACGTCGAGAGTAAAGGAATGAAAAGAAGAACGTTGAAGAACGACAAGACCGTTAGATTACATTTAAGTTAATGATCAGAAGCTGCGGAGAATAATTAATACGCCGTCGAGCAACTTCCACAATACTATCTGGCGAGAAGCATAACTGTCAAAACTTCAGTCACTCGTGCACTCGAAACAGAAAGAAAATGTTAAATTCTATGCAGAAATAAGAGATACCAATTTACATTTCACACGGTAATAATTTTAAATCCGAAATTTGTATCATCAATCATTTGTAATCATTGATAATGGTTGGCTTCAATTCGTGCATTCACCCCACCCAAAAACAATAGGTTTAAACTGCATTCACGATTATAAACGTTACATCTAGAATTCCAACGCAATCGTTCGAACAAATATATTGTGACGGAAATTTCTTCAATTTTTGTTCGACCGTGACAAATTTTCACCGAAAGTTTCTCAAATTATTGTACATATGTACAAACAAGTTCAAGTAAATTTATTACTCGAACCATTACTACTTAATTCCAGTGACAGAGATTTTCCGAATGAGAAGCTTCAAAAGAGGGAAAAGTAATCACGGTTTTCGGACGAACTCGCTAATGAATCGATGGACCAACGACGGTCTCGAAACTCGATTAAATTCGCCTGTCGCCTAACCGACCGGAGAATCAAACCGTCGTTTTCTTCTCCCCTACGAACGTATCCACGATTCAAACGATACGTTCTAACCTTGATTCGATGAACTTCCTCGATATTTGACACGCGAGGCGGGAGTCGAACATTTTTGCAAGGATACGCGCCAAATGTTTTCTAGGTCATTCCGCAGGGGCAGCAGGATGTGCACCGGGGGCCACAGCTGATTTTACCAGCCGAACCGAAGAAAAATGTACGATGCCAATATGGCATATACAGCGACGAGCGTAGAAAACTAGGAATTTCAAAGTGAAACCGGGGATCTACTTACCGAGACAGACCGATCACTGACAATTTTCACCGCGGAACTGAGCGCGAACACTCGTCACACAGATATCACAGCACTGACACCACGCCAAAACAGCCCCTGCGAACGACTGATTTTTATCGAACTGGCCGCGGCGAAATGCAGCTCGCACAGCCACATTGCCATCTTCCTGCGACTTGCGAAACCATTTCACGTCCATCGAACAGCGCGACGGTGTCTGGGATGCTTTTAATTTTTTCTGCGCATGCGTCGATATTCTTGAAATTTAACCTGTTAGAAAATAAAATTCAATTCGTCATTTAAATTGCCAATTTTTTTTTTTTAGTATATACAGTTAGTATATACTAAATTATAGTATAGTATATAGTATATAGTATTATAACTTATAGTTAGTATATACTAAATTATAGTATAGTATATAGTATATAGTATTAAGTATATACTATTTTTTTTTAGTATATACATTTAGTATATNTTTTTTTTTTTTTTTTTTTTTTTTTTTTTTTTTGTAAAAATTAGCAACTAACCCAACTGTAGAACCAACTATGGATGAAAACAAATTTAACTATGTGTTTCAGCTAAAATATTAAATTAAAGATTAAAGAGGACAAATTAACTCCAACGAGACCTATAAATAAAGGAATTATTTCATTCTTTTCTTAGCTGTGTGTGATGACAAATAATGCATTGGAAAATGATTGGTGTATAGAAAAGAATAAAAGAAAGAATCTATCGCAATTGCAATGAAAAATTACCTTTTACAGATATATAAAATTTTATTCCTTTTTTATTGAAAGTTCTTCAGTTCTTACTCTTTAAATGTAACGCGGATAATTTTAGAACGTGGTCGTAGAAGGAACAAGTAGTTATTAAAAATGCATTCTGCGTTTCTTTCTCAAGTATTTGTTCTGATATTTCTTTGCTATTCAAAAAACACCAATCGCACCCGTATGCTATACTTTCGTGTTCGTTATACTCGTCAACGACAGACGGTATTCCTGTATTTTCGCAATCGACGATTCTAAATCCACCATACATGCAAGCTGCTAACAAATGTTTACGTTCGAAGGGATCCCATTTCAAACGCCAAACACCGCCACCGAGATTAATGTCTGAAATTGGCTGTCTCAACTTTCTCGTGTCCCATAATCTCAATATTTCATCGTAACTGAAAAAACATCATGAGAATTTTATTGCAAATTCGAGTTCAGATGAAAACGCATTTGCTGTACTTGAATACAGCACCTTCCAGATGATACTAAAAATTCTCTCGTCGCGTTACTATGAATACTGGTAACACCTGCACCATGAACTTTATTTGAAGCACAAACTCCGACTCTCGTATCGATACATTGAAATTTACAGTCATCACCNATTTTTTTTTTTTTTTTTTTTTTTTTTTTTTTTTTTTTTTTTAAATAAATTTCAATTTCATTTAGTTTCGTACCGCTGTATATCATATTTGTGTCCCAATAGTCAAAAGCTGCGATCCACGCTTCGAATCCATGCGCAGGCCATGAATCAATTTTATTAAGTTCATTCTCATTTAATTCGAACAATGATACAAAACCTTTCGAATCGCTAACCACTATTTTTAAATTAATTTCATTGGCCAATCTTCCGGCGCACCAATCTAAAGATAATGCAAGTACTTCATCTTTATCAGCAATTCTCTTTTGTATTAATAAGTCCAAGCTTTTGTTCTCGTCGTCATTCTTAAGTTGATAAATTTGCAAGTAGCCTAAAGAGTTTGCAACACCGAGCAAGATTTTATTTTGAAATGTAACAGGCGCCCATTTCATATCCAATACGGCAGGTACTTCTAATACTTGCAGCAACACTAAACGTCCGTTTCGTACAGTTTGAAATAAATAAATTCTTCCTAAACGTTTTGACGAAACGTTTGACGTTAAATTTTCTTTCATTAATTGATACGTTCCACAAACAAATATATCTCTGGAGAAATCTATCGGGCACCATTCAACCGAATCGGCACAAAATTCTGTATCGAAAATATCCAAAGTATGGAACATACTTGACTTTGCGTAATCTGTAACACGAAATGAAAATGAGAATTTAAAAAGTTCTCAGGCGTTTCAAGTACTAGATTACAAAGATTATCTTACGGGAAGCATCGTGGGTTTCACATGAAAAAATCTTTATTTATATAAATGTTACAATTAATGAAAATCATATATAAATACGATATACAATATATTTAAATTATTACAGAATCAGAATTTTTAAACTTGCACACAATTACATTTGCATATTGCTATTTTCAATTGAATTTATTACATATTGTTACTTTGTATTAAAGATAAGAATTAATCTGAAGACATTTGATATGACATTTGATAATTTCAGTTAAATATTAATAAACGCTTTCAATGAACATTTGTGAAAAAACTCTATTGACCTATCCATTTGTATTAAAAACTTCACATACGTATAACTTGTACTTTTTGATTTGAGTGTGTCGCCATTGAGATCATATCATAATTAATTTTTAGGAACAAGATATGATCGTCATTTCTTATAGATAGTAAATTCATATACCTGTGAGCATTTACATGTATAGGAACTTTTTCATCTTCTCACTTTAAATACATCCATAATATGTAGTCATTTAAGTATATCACGATATAATTATAGAAATCTTATCCTAAATATATACTGTTGAGATTTAATACTATATTGGTTCTTCGTAACTTGGTTTCATTTCAGTTCCTATTTACCGTCATTGTATCTGAGTATAATATATTTGTACTATCAATAATGAAATTTAAAATTTCACTTTGAAATTATCATATCATGGAATTAATGGCACATATTCCTTACTTTTAACTACTCTGATAAAATGTGTTACTAGATATATTTTAATAATCAGTCGTTATCAGTAGTCTTATATAAAAGAATAATTTTTGTAGAATACTATAAATATTCGTTATTTAAAATTAACACCCTAACACTTGCAATTAATAAACTACTTTCATTGTACTCTCCTTGGCGGTGTAAAAACAAATAAATAATTTTTTACCATATAAAATAAATACCATATAATGAATACATTATCGCGTATATATCATATATAGTATAAAAATGTGCTTTTTAAAAAATCATTAAAATTATATCCTATACGTTAATGACTATCATATAATTTAATAATCCTTTTTTGCAATTATAATTTAACGTTTGAGGTAGATAAATTGATTCTTTCATTCTTTAACATGCATATGTAGCATCATCTTTGACAAAAAATATAGAAGTTGTTTTGTGTTTATAGTTAGATACCGTAGTTGCACATCGTTACATGTAAAATTATTAAAAACCTCTGCTTCACCGACGAGCACTTTTCTCAGTTTCGACTAAACATTTCATAAATTGTTTTGTGCTATAGTTAGATACCTTAGTTGCACATCGTTACATGTAAAATTATTAAAAACTTCTGCTTCACTGACGAGCACTTTTCTCAGTTTCAACTAAACATTCCCTAACTAAGATACGTGCATGTACAATACCACGCTTAATTTTTTCTATAGAAGTACGACTGCCAGCATAGGTAGGTCTAACCTCGTGGCCAAGTTCTTCTATGACATTAAGCAGTTGTATATATTTTGATTGACCAGGTACAGAAGGAACAGTTTGTTGTAGGGCTCTTGGGTTTGGTACACTGAGTAATGGCTCTGTAACCTTTGTTGAAACTTCTACATTTCCACGTTCTTCTTCCATCTTGTAGCTGTCTTTTTTTTTTAAATAAATATCCTAACAAATAATTTATGACTTGTACACGCTAGTTAAGTAACAAGCATAGATAGTTCACACACTACAGGACGACATTATAATGTATTAATTACACTTCGCAAAAAAAAAAATGTTCATTTTTAATGATGAAACAGAAATAAATGTATGAAAAAAGTATAATGTATGAAATTGAAGGAAATCATGCGAAAAGACTTTAGTATAAAACCAATAACNGACGACATTATAATGTATTAATTACACTTCGCAAAAAAAAAAATGTTCATTTTTAATGATGAAACAGAAATAAATGTATGAAAAAAGTATAATGTATGAAATTGAAGGAAATCATGCGAAAAGACTTTAATATAAAACCAATAAGATAAAAATAAATGTACATATAACCTTTAATTAAACATGTAATTATAGNATAAAAATAAATGTACATATAACCTTTAATTAAACATGTAATTATAGCTTGCATTTTATATGAAACTCACCTTAGTGAATAGACTAGCAAACTTTTACGCGGCAAATAAATATATAGAAATCAAAATTGAGCGTAATGCTCGATAAATTCTCTAAATCTATCGATTCCAACGTTCCACCGCTTTTGTTCGCAGAACAACGTGCATGTGCTCGTATGTGCGAAATTTAAACAGCGCTTCACGAGGAGAAACTAAGAACTACAGCAATATGTGGCGCTAAATTCAAATGTCCTGTTACGAACATACAAATTCAATTTAAGGGTATAAAATCAATACACAATATTGTACAAAACTGTTTTTTTTTTTTATTTAGTTATACCTTGTAGTCAATAATATTCAAGGATTATACTTTCCATAGGTACATTTTGTTTGATCAATTTTTTTTCTCTTGCATGTATGCCGTAGGTAGTCACTAGGTGGTTACCCATAGTTTTAACCAAAAAATGCAATAATAAACTTTTCTTAGAAAATATAAATGAAGGCTCTTCACAGTGTAAATCGTCGCTGCCTAATATTACATTTTCTAATCGCTATTCGAAAACTTAATAGGAAGGGATAATTCCTTCGTAATTTGTGTAGAAAATGGTCATTTTTTACATTCTTCTTAATAAAAAATAATCTAAACTGAAACGAAGAACAAATTTTTTTCATCGCGTTTAATTTATATCCCATATTATGCGCTATTGATTGATTAATCTTCTTTAGGCATCCACAAAAGTGCATATCTTAAGTCATTTTATTAGTTTATTGAAAGTGATATTAAGGTGTACAGCTATTACTTTCTCAATCTTTCCATTGTTTAAAATAATTAGCTGCTTCCACTTTCTTCTTATTAAACAACATACAAACTAGCAAAATCGTATAAAATATGAAATAATAATTGTTATTGTGTATATGCAGATTTTTGTGGATGCTAAGACACTCCCTTTAAAATATACTGCTGTACTTCATACAATGTACATGGTATTACCTTTTGTAAAATAATCGACTAAAAATCTAATTGCTAAGTATATCGGCAGATCATTGCCGTGCGTTGTGTTCCGTTTCCAACAGACATTCTCTTACAAGGATTCTAGCATGCTGAATTCCCATCTTCAGGCGTTCAGCCGCGCTACGACTTCCAGCATAAGAAAGACGAATGTCTCTACCAAGCTCTTCGATAATAACCAGTAACTGAGCATATTTACCCTGACCAGGCACAGTAGGGAAGTTTATTGTACTAGACGGGCTAGCCTGTGCTACTTGAACGGTTTGAACGTTTTGCAAATTTCTTGGATTTGGCACAGTGATCACAGGTTCAGGGATTCGTGGAATTTCTGGTACTTTTGGTGGTGGTGGTGGTGGTGGTGGTGGTGGTGGTGGATCGTTTAGTTTCG
>NIPQ01090981.1:0-10289 GCA_002806875.1 Lepidotrigona ventralis hoosana | reverse complement strand
TAAGTATGTAATGTACTTTTGTTTTTAAATTTACCATGCAACAGGATGATGTTGAAGGATTTCTCCAAATTGTGTAGAAGATATTTGAAAGAAAAAGAAGATCAAAAAATTAATAATTAATAATTAATAAACACAAACTGACCATTCCATTTTAAATGTCGCGAGAAGAGCTTGATAGACAAGTCCGGAAACATGTTCCAACTTCGCAAAATCTAATGAGAGATTTTACAATACTTGTAAATATGCAATTGGAAAATTTAAATAAATTTTCTTCATTTAAAAGAATGTCTGAAATAAAAGAACTTGAACTATCAAAAAACAAAGAGGCACATTTTTTGATGAAAAGCATGTGCAGCATACATTACAAGTTGTTTACAAATGTGTTTTCTCTTTTTTTCTTTAAATCGACATCAGCATATCATTTGGATGTTACAAGTAACTTTTAATGAAATTATTTTCAAAAAATGGAAATTTCTTTCTTACAGTGTACATATATATACCAGCAGTGTATATCTATCTTCTTCATTTATTTATCCAAATATGTATTTATGCTCTTTGAACTTTTTATAAGCAAACCAATTACGTTTTAAGCTTCCCGGATTGTCTGTATTGACATTCTATTGGCAAAGATTAAACACTCAAAAGATTAAAGCGACATTTTACCCAACTCTGCGTACGTCAGTTGAATCGCAAGCGTATTACCGATCAGGTTTGCTTCTTTTCTCGGCTCGTGGTGGTTCGTCCTCGTCTTAATTTCCGTCGGGCTCAGTCTCGGCGCGCGTTGACTTTGCGTATAGTCTTGCCAGTGCGACTTGAAACCGCATGCGACCTTCGATACATCGTCAGGCTCCGGTATCCTTGTTACCGATCTTTGCAACATCAATTTTCCGAATCGCGAACGTTAACATAGAACGACGAAACAGCGTGATCTCGAGTCAAATAGCGAATCATTTTGGCAACGTTTAAGTGTAAGAGCTAACAGTTCACGACTCGATCGCGCAACTCCACCGGAAGTTAACCAGGCGAAGTGTTTCTCGACCTCTGGTAGCATCCACGGTTCGGTAACTTCCGTCCAGCAGAAATTCGGCAGCGAGACAGCTGGCGAATTGTCGTCCGACTTGTACACGCTTTCCCGGTCCTCGTTGTACTCGTAATTGCCATAGCTGGCCAAACGGGAGTTAGGGATAACATCGCGAACGCTTTTCGTTCGATAGGTACCGTTCTCTCTGTACTTTGCGGTCAATTTGTAATTCTAATCGTATAAGACATATCGCTATCGTTAAACTGTATCTCTGTCTCTCTCTCTCTCTCTTTCTCTGCCTCTTTGTCATTGCGTGTTTTTCTATTTAGTAGTTGTGTAGTGTGGAGTTTGGATTGAATTGGAAATTAAATTTAAAGAAGTATAGGCTGAAGTGACTGAAATTGAGGGAACTCACGAAAGTTTTTACCTGAATCGACAGGGATTGATTTAGTTTTTGAAACGGATCCTCCTTGTCGAAGGTCCAAGCTTTGTCGGCGATTAGACTTACGTTCGCGTAGGCGCTGTTCACAAGCTCTTCGTCGTACGACAGGAATGAAGATATCATTATCTAAACATTCTCCGGTCGAGTTTATTTCAGCGAACAGTTAAAAGACAATATCTTTCAACTAAATCGTGGTGGTGTCGTCTGATATTTCTTTCGTCTGAATCGGTTTATTATCTTTACGAACTAAAGTATTTATCTGTGCCGTTTGAATCGGTAGATTCGCAAATAGGAGTCATTTAATTGTCTTCGAGACGAGTATCGAAACGATACTTGACAGAAGACTCGAAATATGTTCAGGACAAAAACCGTTTCTCGAATGTNCTCGAAATATGTTCAGGACAAAAACCGTTTCTCGAATGTCTTCACATTTATGAAAAATCATACAAGGGGTAAAATTGATCGAGCATTATACAGTGAAGAGCATAAACCGTACCAGTGATGGATGAAAAATTGTCGATCATTTGAACTGACGTAACTTTGTAAAAAAGAAAAAGATCATTTTTGACAATATATTGAAGCTCGAGGTAGGAAGGAATGGAATATGATCATTTCTCTGCTTTTTTTTTTTACAAATGTCTTGTTTATTACAAATACGATCGATGATAAAGTACACGCAAGTCCATTCACACATTTTGTACAGATCAGGCGTACGATATTTACAACGGGCAATTCGCGTAATTTACAAAATTTTGACGATATCGATGATTATTCAATGATAACGCTTCGTGGAGAAAGAAAATCAGTCTGGCAGTTACACTCTGTTCAACGTTGTCGATGAAATGCAAGATGGAAGGAAAAAAAAAAATAAAACAAAATAAAATGAATCGATATCATCAAGAGTTGATATTTAAAAAATTTAAATTATTATGGAACGTTGAACGTTGAGTAAGGTGCTGTAATCGTCGCGACGTTCATCAGGAGAAGAAAAGATCGATGCCTCCCTCTTTAAAAATCGTTTAAAATCGCTTGACTCTCGACATAATGTTTAATCTCGCCGTTTTGGCATTGTGCGACTGTATCGAAGTTATCTGGCACAGAGCGTCAAGGAATACTCTATTTACAAGAAACTTAGTACTTAATAGTTATTTATAGTGATTGGCGATACAGTGGCACAATAATCGTTCTCATCGGCGAACGAATTCCCGAAATAATGGAACACGTGGCTAATATCGAAAGTTCATCAAGTACTGCTAAGGTGATCGCGAGCTCGATGCTTGGATGCATCAAGATTCGATGAAAAGTACGGTTACTACGACTCGTATCTCGTACGTTTGAACGAAGTCTCGTTGAACACTCGTGAGAGATCGCGGATCATATTTACAAATTCACAATTCCATCTCGACAGTTGCCGAGACGAGTTCGAGACGATTTTCGAGAATCACGATCACGAAAATAACTCGAGTTCTTCTCTTATTATGGCAAGACAATAATATGGTTTACACATTTTTGGTAGAGCACCAATCTCAAACTGTCGAACGAGTCAGCGGTAAAGAAAAAAGAAGAACAATACAACGTTCCCTCGCGATCCCGAAACCCGTCCGTTTCATTACTCTATCGTTCGTGTCCCTCCTTGTCACGTTTTTATGGCCTACGTAATTGGCAATTAAAGCGTATTCCATTCGCGGTGGCGTTTTGGTTATTCGCGCGCACTTTGGATTGAGCATTTTCCCCAATTGTCAGAAAAGAGAAGAGGCTTCTTTCAAGCGGTTTGGTCGCTGGTTAAAACAAAGCCCTAGTATGTGTCTAGTCTTGTGTACGTCGGTTCACACGTACTCCTCGGATGGCTTAGGTATACTAGCTGGTAGCCTGAGCGTGCTCGGAACGCGATTCGCACTGTCCGGTAGTTCGGCGATGTCGATGAACACGCCGACTAAACTGTCGAAGTTCAGTCCCCAGTTCAACAGGTAATCCCAGCTTAACGCTGTGGTCGTCGTCGACGGTGATCCGCTGTTGTTCGGTCTGTATAGTCCACCCATGTGCGTCGACAGGTCATCGTCCGAGGCTACCAAGGTACTGAGAGATCCGCGGAAAGAGCTGTCGAACCCGTCGTAGTTCACGTTCGGCGGCAGGGGCGGCTTCGTCGTCTGCGAGGACTCGTTGCTACGTTGATTCACTTCCTCGTCGTCCTGTTTCGCGAACGGATTGTCCGATCGTTTGTCGCCGACCAATGAGGTGTTGTCGTACTCCGAGCAGGTGAAGCTGTCGTTACCGCTCTCGTCGGTGGTCGACGAGTTTCTTCGTTCGAGCCTCTCGACCGGGGGCGTGTGCCGCCGGTGAAGGTGTAGGGGCCCGTGAGCCGGTGGTCCCCTGGCCTCGCTGGAAGAACTCACCGCGTCCAAGGTTGACACGAGGCTCGAGGTTCTCGGCCTCGAGTTCAGTCTTTCGATCTCCTCCGCCGTTAATCCCATCGGGCCGGACGACACGTTGTTCACGGAGTTTTCGTTGTTCGATTGGGGCGCCTTTCGACTGGCTGTTGATCCGGACAGTTGACTCATGATCGGGGAGTTCAGACTCCTTTCGCTGTTGGAGTTCAAAGCGTCTTTGCCCACGCCGCCGGACGAGGACGTGGTGGCGAGGAGAGCGCTTTGCAAAGGTTTCCCACTGATGTCGTGCAATGTCAGGATTCTCGGTTGCTGGGCGGATAATTCGCTGCTGGGCGATAGCCTGGCTAACGGGGTGCTTTGCAGCAGTTTCTGGGTTGGGCCAGGCGGTTGGTTCACGTTCGGTGGCGGCAACGCCCGCGGCGGGAACGGCCCGGTGTGCCTGTGTTGCTGGCCCGTGTGCTTGTGATGGTTCGCGTAGTTGTTAATAGGCGGAGGAGTGGCTTTGTACTTACGCATGCCGTCTCGATAACCTTTGTAATGATAGACGATGTCGATGTCGCTCGGCGCGATCGAGCTCGCGTTCTCCAGGTCGTAATGCTCGGGCATGTCGGGCTCCGGGTTGTGTTCATGCGAATGTAGAGAGGTTTGAGCGGGCGGCGGAAGTGGGGGATGTTCGTCACGAATGGGTGGTGACTTCGTCACTTCTCTCTCGATGATGTCCGGTCTCTGTGGCCGATGTTCCGCGGTCGCGTTAATTTCCCGTTCTTTGTACTTCTTCGAGATTAACTCCGGACCCATGTGACTCACTCCTCGCAAGTCTGACGTGTCGGAGATGTAGGTGTTCTCATGGCGGGACATTAGATTGTCGTTACCCGAGCCAACTAACGGGTTGCCGGTCATTATGGCGTTGGTGTTCTTGTTCACGACCGACGGGGCGGATTTCTCCTTGTTCTGTCGTCTTAGACGGAACACGATGAAACTGACCAGTATAGCGATCAACAGGATGACGAAGAACACTATGACCAGAGTGATCCCTATGCTGAGAGGATCGGCGGTGGCCGCCGCGCTGATTCCAATCGGACCTCTGCAACCGGTGCTCACCTTCGCGTGATACAGCACCTCCTTGAAGATCGAGCCGGACCCATTGAACGGCTGGACCTCGTTGTTGATGGTGAAGTTGGCCAAACAACCCTCGAAACTCCTAGCGCCAGCGCTGTGTGCGTAGTACAGGTCTTGGCTAACCCCACCGATCGATAACACGGACAGATACGGGTCGAGGAAATCGTGGACACTGACAGGGTCCAGCTCCTCGCCGGTTTGCACGCCGTCGACGAATAATCTCAAGCCTCGGAGGTAGGAGTGCAAGGTCAAGTTGTGCCAGCGGCCGTCCGCTAAACTTTCTTCAATTTTCGCGGTCATGTTCACGGGCGATCCGAGAAGCGACGCGTAAAATAGTTGGCCATTACGCAGCTGTAACAGGAGATATATTCGTAAATGATAAAAAATGTGAAAGGAAGAAACGAAAGAAAAGAGGATGTTTCTTTATAATAATTTGAAATGGAAAAGGAAAAACTATAATAGGAGATATATCCGTATAATAAATAGTAAGAAACAAGGAAGGAGGGAAGGAAAGAAGGGATGTTTTTTTTTTTCTATGACAATTTGGAACTCTTCTTACTTTCATCAGCTATAACAGAAGACATAAATAGTAAAGAAGGAAAAATTTTTTTCATTAGTTACATAACAGGAAATATTTGTATCGTACATAGAAAGTAAAAAATGTGGAAGGAAGGAAAGAAAATATAGCTATTTCTTCCTCTTTTTATAATAATTTATGAAAAGGTTGTTGAAAGGATTTCTACTGGTTATAACAGGAGATATTAAAGCTATAACTATAACTATATCAACAGATATCCGTATAGTTAATAATTAATAAGAAAAGAAGAGAAGAAGGGAAAAGGAATGTTTCATTTTTTGAATCTCTTTTTCTTACCTCTACCGATGTAAAGTGTTTATTGGTCGCCGCATAGATGAGAATACCATCGGGCTTCACCGTTCTGAACATCAAACCGATCGTTTTGAAGGGTGACGGATTAGTGATGAAGCTGGTGTCTTCACTGACAGTTCGTTTCGCTCGATTCTTCTGCCACATCGTCGAGCCTCTGTAGAGATACTCCAATAACTGCATCCTTCTGTGTTTTTCCGAGATCTGCATGACAAAAAGATATCGCTTAGCTTATCGGTCGACTGAAATTAATTTAACTCTCAAGTAGTATCGTGGCTCTATCGTAAATCCATTATATTACAAAAATTTGTTCTGGACCTTATATTCTCTCTAATTGGCAATAAAACTAAATCACTTTGAATTGAAAATTCCAAATTCGAGCCACTGTGAAACATGAATTTTTATAACCCATAACGTTTTATGATATCAGTTACTCTTGTCACTAACTTTAAATGAACAATTCTGAATTGATTTAGATTGATTAATTAAATAAATAATTATAATTAATTTCTAACTTCGAGTTGATTTTAAAATTTCAAACGAATAAATTCAAGTGTAAAATTCGTACGTACTTTAAACTCGACGTATCCACCCTCGCTCAATGTGATCGGTTCGAGCGCACCCTCGCAATTTGGCGTGATTACAGATCCACATCGGCAAGACACCTGATGCCATTTGTCGTAACACTTGGAATTTGCGCCACAAACGGACGTCGAGCCCTTGCCATCCCTCAAACAAGGGTTGTTCTTCGATCTGACGCAGGTGGATTTCACTCCGCGCGACGCTAGTGGATTCGATAGATTCAAGGCTCTTCCATTTATGGAAACCGAGTGGACGCATCCGACGAAATCGTCGGAGTGCACTTGGCCTGGCCTCTCGAGGACTGGATCGGCATTTTCCAATCCTCCCACCAAGAGTGGATTGTTGTTAAAATTCAGGGTCCTGTGGAAACAAATTTTCGATATTAATTACGTGGATAACTTGGTTTTTCGTTCGTCAAAGAATTAATCCCTTTGGGACGATATATTTGTTGAGACAATCGAAAGTTATTTCATCTTCTATGCAACAGTTTCTATATCGAATTCTATAATTGAGTGTATACAGGGTGCGGCAGGATGGAGTCCCACATTTCAAAAGATCACTGAAGTCCCTTGAGCAGATAGAGGGTCGTGGCAGTTCTTGTTAGGTCGGGTGAACATTGAGGCTTTGTTGTCGAGGCTTTTTTTAAAAACGGTGATTCCGTGATTACGACGCAGAGGGCCTTTTACACGCACTTCGGTGCGATTTAAATTGAAACGACGGTGTTCCTGATCAGAAAACGATATTGAAATAGGTCCAGAATTTAAGGGCAACGGGATCTACAATGCCTAAAAAACCAATTGGGTGGTTCCAAGTACGTGAAAATACCTGAAAAAATTGCCGCAGTCAGAGCATCTATCGAGCAGTCTTCATTGCATTCTGCTCGGGATATCGGATCGAACGGTGAGGCGAATTTTACACCCATACAAGATTATGATTGCTCAGGAATTAAATACCTGAAAAAATTGCCGCAGTCAGAGCATCTATCGAGCAGTCTTCATTGCATTCTGCTCGGGATATCGGATCGAACGGTGAGGCGAATTTTACACCCATACAAGATTATGATTGCTCAGGAATTGAGTCCACAAGAGGAAGATGTAGAGATTGTTGCAACGCCATCCTTACAATTGTGCTTTCCAGCAGTATTGTGTGGAGTAGCGATGAAGCGCATTTCTATCTTTGTGGCGTGGTTAATAAACAAAATTTTCGATTCTGGGCTGTTGAGAACCCGCACCTCCACCAATGACCTCTTCAGAGCCCAAAACCGTTTGGTGTGGACACGTGACATCAGACCGGTGTTGTAACATGTTGGAGAACTTTTTACGCCCCAAAATGGGAGAATATGAAGATGAACAAGATCCAAATAATTTCTGGTTCCAACAAGAGCCACAGTTCTCGAGCCATTTTGCAAGAGATGTTCCCCGGTCGCCTGATCTTCTTATGGAGATGTTATATGGCCTGCTCGCTCTCTAGATCTGAGCCCCTGTGAATTTTTCCTGTCAGGGTATCTCAAGCAGTTTATAAGCATCGTTCTTAAACTCTAGAAGATCTCAAGAAAGCCATTAAAGAGGAAATTGCAGGAATTCCTCAAGATATGTTGAAGAAAGTAAAGGAAAACTTTCAGGAACGCCTGCATACGTGCATCGTCCAAGGCCATCATTTGGACGATATTATCTTTAAAAGTCCAAAAAAACTGCATTATATGTGCTTTAAAATGAAAAACTGAAACTTTTTTTTCGTATTTTTTACCGTTTTTTCATAATTCACCTTGGAAATGTGGGACTCCGTCATTAAATTAAGTGTGTAATATGTGTCCATTTACTATTCTGCATAACATTAATGGGATATTTAGTAGCAAAGTATGTAATTTTCAATCAAAATTTTTTAATTGTTCGTTATTTTTTAGAATTAATTGCTTTGCAACCAAGTTATTATTTTATAACACAATACTGTTTTTAGGCATGTAGTTCAATCGTAGAACACATTTTAAGTTAATTGGTTAATTAGTTATTTTTTGTAAAATTTGCGTCGTTGTGGCTTTTAGATAAAATTATTCCTAATATCTTTCATTTAATATTCGCTATGAGGTTGATCGGTCAATTTTTCTTCAAAGTATGAACCATTCCATTTGCCAAATCGACCAATTGCACAAAACAAAATACAATAACTGATAGAAATAATATACATTCTTTTTTAGAACTTCTCTTAATATTTAAATTCAAATTAGCTACGAAAAACGCTAAAGAAATCTAAATTATCGACAGCTAAAAAAAAAAACGCTAAAGACAGCTAAAGAAATCTAAATTATCGACAGATTCACAAAATTGAAAAAGAGGGAGTTACGAAGAAAGTTTCTTTTTTTTCTTAATCAAGCTGCAAAAAAGAAAAGAAAAAAAGGGAATTTTTAATGACACTAACCCGGTTGGTCCGACATCGTCCGCGTAACAAGTGCCATCACCGGGTTTGCAATCGTCGCAAATGTCGCCGTGTTCTCTGCACGTGGACACGCTCAGGGATACTACCCTTCCGTTTCTGGTTGCCGTTACCTTCCTCCATTCTCCGTCCGACACGGAGCTCTCTGTTTTTATGGTGATCGAAGTGATGGCGCTTCTTGCACCTCCGTACGAAAATACCACTCTCCCGTCCACCAATTCCAACACGACAAAATCCGAACGTCCTGCCGCTTGTGGCGCGTAATTGTACAGCAGCAACGCGTCTGGTTTCGTAGTGGCAAATACGATAGTTATGTCGTTCGTGTTGGAGTCCAAGGCCGGGAAAGCCATGTAAGACAGTTCCTCGAATCCAAACGTGGATCGTTCACAATGTCTTCCGTAACGACCCTCTGGGCAACTGCATCTGTACCTAAATTCGATATTCATCGTCAGACGGATTATAATTTATTATAATTAACTTGTGTGCTTAGTATTTAGTATATTTAGTGTTAGGTCTTGGTGTTCTGTAGTAAATTGGGAAATATATAGAAAAATGAGATTGCAGAAGATATAGATTTATAAAGATAGACGTACAAAGTGAAAAAAAAAGATGATAAAAGAATAACGAAAATTGAAACAGAAGAAAATAAAAATAAAAATTGTAGAGGACGGCTCGAATTAATAACAGAGATCTCAGATACTGTAGAAGTTAGAAACGTTAACATTATTCTTTTAATCGAATTACACCTATTGTCCAGACACAACTACAGTAATGTAGTTGTGTTTGTGTCTGTGACTTTGATTTAATTGAGTGTCGGTGGAAATGAAAATTACCCAGGTTTCTCTCCCACGCATAAACCTCCATAGAGACAAGGATTCGGCCTGCAAGAATCCGTAATTGCCTCGCAATGGTTTCCCCTGTAGCCAGCTCGGCACAAACAGAAGAAGCTAAAGCTGTCGGGACTCTTTCTGCACGATCCACCATTTCTGCAGGGATTGCTCGCACAAGCATCGCCTCTCTCCAGCTCGCATAGCTTTCCCTCGCGATCGATCGGACAGGTACACTGGAAATCGTATCCCATTCGTCGACACTGCCCTCCCTGAAAGTCGTGAAGTAACGAAACGATCAACGATCGACTAATCACTTGATTTTTTATTCTTCAATAGAAAAGATTTTCTTCAATATTTTTTGATGAGGATGATTTCTTCTTTCTTAAACTTCTCAAAGGAGAGAGATATCTGTATAAATACGTATTAAAATGGTATGGTAGAGACTGTATTAAAGATCAGGTAATGAGTTATATAATGTTGTAAATATTACAAATTCTAAATTATATATAAATAAATTAAAGATTAAATTGTCAAATATTACGAATACTTCGATTTCTTGAAATTTTTTTAAAATTGAAAATAAATTGCAAGC
>NIPQ01090979.1:0-13848 GCA_002806875.1 Lepidotrigona ventralis hoosana | reverse complement strand
TTTTTTTTTAAAAAAAAAAAAAAAAAAAAATTTTGAGCAGACATTACGTACTCTTTTCGTTGTTAATTCGCACTCACCTTGCGGCGTTCATTGAATTATTTATTGTTAACGAAGGAGAAAAAATATATTATTTTATTTATATTTTGATTTCTTTCAGATGAAAGCAAATACTACAATCCGTTCGTTCTTACTTATGGTTAACGTAGCAAAATCTTTTCATTTGAATATAATAGGTCATTTCGCGTGTTGAATACATCAAATAACACAAAGAATCGTTCCAGTATTTAATCCTTAGCGCCGGTTCCGGTGGCTTTCAGGCTCAGAAGAGGTCGATTTATAACTCGTGCGCATCCAGGAAACACTTCTGCTAATGGCTCAATATTCAACACTTTCGATTCCGAATACCGATTTGCCGTTCTCCTCCGATTGCTAAGTTTCGTTTACGAAAATTATACCTTCGATTCGCCTTGCAATGCAATTAATCCAATTACGTATCGACTGATGTGATTAGAAGTTTCTTCGGATAGTATGGCGAGCTGTTTGCGGAACGAAGAAAGTGACTGGTCTCTGCTCGACAGAGTAGAAATCTCGGCGCGATTATACGCGGACGCGGTCGAGGAACGTTCCCTTTCGGGATCAAAAAGTCTGGGAATCTCGACGACTCGAGACACGCACTGACAAGGCACACACGTGTTGCTCTCGCATTGCAGATGTCATCCGAGAATGCTTTGCATTTATGGGTGTGTGCCTGGCACGATAATTCAATGTGGCGATCATCTCTCTCTCCTCGAATAGGAATGCGACCGATTCAAGCGAGTCGTCTTCACACGACCAGGTCTTCGTCGTTTCAGCTCGTTTCAGCTTGGAAGAAATTATTTAGCTCTCTATCTGCTATATCGTTCTCGAGATATCTTGACTTATGCAACTATCTCCTAATGACAAGCTGCTTGGTAAAAGTTCAGGTAATCAGTTTTCGTTTGCCGAGTTACCGATTCGAGCGAACAGAATGCGGAACCGCGTTTCTGCGGTAAAGGCGAAATCGATTCTGGTCTGAGCGCACGATTTACCATAATAATTGTTCTCGTTCAAGCGTGCTTCCATTTACCAAAAGTAATCTTACTCGCAAATATTTGTGTTTGCGGAATGGTTAATTAGCGGACGAGTTTGTTACGCTTGTGAGCCAAAGGGAAGTTCGTGTCGATCGTTTCGCGATCGGGGATATACGAAGCGAAACACGTAGGTATAATTTTTGCTCGATCAACCGATAGACAGCACATCTATGTCAAGCCGGACAAATTACAGGGTGATATACTTATAATTGCTGTAATGGCTCGTCTGCTCGAGACAGAGTCTCTAACCGAAGCAATTCTCGTTCTTACCTGAAGGCAACCGCAGAAAGACTTTTTCACCCGCGATGGCATCGTCTGGCAGCGACCCACGAATTCCTTCAACGGTTGTGGACTCTTCACTGGACAGCTCGGAATCCTCTGCAAACCAGAAAACACTCTGATCACTTAACCGAGTCGCTGACAGTTCGTCGCGATCGTCAATTCGTCAATTCAAAGAAAGAAGTTTTTTTGTAAAGTCACAAATTTATCAGAGACGCGTCTTTCTCGAAGGAGAGAAAAAAAAAAAAATCATTTCCTTTCACTTGCGTTTGTCCAATATGAAAACTCTCGCGTTACCGAACGTTTTAGAAAGAACAGGTAGGGCAACTTGTTACGGAACGTGTCGCAGCTCTGTCGTAACAATGTCTGGTCTGTTATTCGCGTTACGAAAATATTCATTGTATTCTCCTCGATAATTACAACGTCTCTTTCGCAAAATAATCTCACGCAGTCATGAATTTTTGCTGTTCGATTATACTCGCGTAAATTCACTCGACGATCACTCACTTGGATGAATCTCGATTTCCAATTGTCCTGGCCGGGTTCCGGACAGGACTCGATTTCCTCGTGTCGATCAGCGATCGACATGGCGCGAATTCGACGATAACTCTTATTTGTTTGGGGCTGATAGTAAGGACAGGCTTCTGATCGCAATCGAAAGCGTAATCACTCGCGAAATTCACTTTTGCACGTTGAAAGCACGAGCGCAGCAGCGCCGGCGCGACTGCCTCTTGGCTGATGAGCCGAAGAGGCTCTAGCCGACAACGAGGTCAAGTCAACGTAAGTCTTTCTTATCGTCAAATTTCTTATCGCCGCGCATGGAAAAACAAGGAACGCCGGTAATTTCTGCCAGCGGGTTATCGCGCAGGTGCATATATGTGTTCGATGAACGACATACAGAAGCGAACGTTGTTCTATCATGTCGCATAATGAAAGGATATAATGAAAAGAACGTATCCTCCGTTCCTTTGTAAAATTTGGAACTGTCATCATAGCGAAAGATAAGAAACGGCAACGACTGATTACGGCTGTTTCCGATGACCGATAGTTCCCAGCAGATGGTACATCTTATCTCGCGTCTGTTATCGCATGCTAATAAAATGCGACTGGACATTGCATCGGGGGAGAGAAATTCTCGAAGCGCCGCAGTCGGCTCGGAAATTAATTATTCCGCCTCGTTCCATTCGTGTTTTAGTGCGTATCGATAATCTACGAAGAAAAAAAAAATAAAAATAAAATGCGGTGGCCGTAGCCACTTTCCACGCTGTCACAGAAATTTATGACTGTGTCGACTACCCTCGTTACTGCGTACTCTTTCCATCGTAGTCGTTCGACAACGAATGCGAAACGTCTACGTTTTAACACCTTTCTCTTGGAAAGCCACGGTCTCGCTGGTCCGCGGATCCAGCTAATTTTCCTCAATTAATTCAACTGGTCCGCGTGTGTCGTGGAGACAGCATCGTACCCTTTATCTCGCGTGGAACAGCTATTGCCCGGGGGTAATTCTAACCTTCTACGAGCCGTTAGCTCGAGCCTCGTGGAAAACGAGAATGTTGTATGTACATACATACGTAACTGTCGTCCGCGAGCGACTACTCACGACGTTTCGCGACGTGCAACATAATCTGCTTTGCGAAATTCATCCTTCTTCAAGTAGAACCTGCCGTGGAAATTCTGTGTCGACGACGGACTTTTTTTTTTTTGGTCTCTTTCGTATCGTTTGCTTCGCGATTGTAGTTCGTGTCTTTAGTGGAATGCGGGTCGTCGATCCGAAGAAAGAAAATGGAGAAGAGTAACGGCGAACTAACCTGTAAGCTGCCTCGTTTGAAGAAGATTTACTATCGCGAAGTATACGCATCTAATGGAGATTCCTCGATAACAGGTAGTTCCACGAAGACATTATTTACGGTGAACAGAATCGGCAAGGCTGCTTACGCCTAAATCGCTTCCTCGCGAAAACACCGAGAAACACGCCACGTCTGTCGCGAGTGTAAATACAAACAGAGGCCAGAGATTCAATAATTGGTGCTCAGTTCGAAGATGTTACTGGCAAGCGACAGAATAACTCAATCACGTGTGTAGAAATGTAGGAGAAGTTGGATTTGAACGAAGTGAAGTAAGGATTAAACGAATTGTTAGTCGGCAGATATCGCCGAAGATGGGACACAATTTGTTCACATAACCGCGCGTTGTCAATGCCGTTTTGCAATTGTCATCTCTGAAGGGAAGCGCGTTTCGATTGGACGAAAGGAAATTGCGAAATCAATGGCATTTGAAATTCTGCGCTTCTCTCGTTAATCAACGGGAAATCTCGAACGAGAAATCTCGAACGAGTGGATTTCACAGATTTCATCCGTGGTATGGATTGCATTCTGGATAAAAGGTACTTCGAAAGCGCGGTTGTCTCGGTCCGCGTGAAATGAGGCCTCCGAAAGGCAGAGGTGAACTTTCGAGTTCCATTTCGCGTGAATCGATGCATAGGACAACAAGCGTTAGGCGGCTACCCATAGACTTTCATTATTACAACTACTTTACGTTAACTGATCATGGAAAAACTTTGTTGAATTTCGTTTACCTGAAAAATTTCCCGGAATGTTTTCCTTTGGAATTATATATCAATTCTTTTTAGTACCATTTTAAGCAATTAAGTATATTCACATTTTGATAAGTTAGTACTATTGTGTGAGTCTGTTTTGCTCTACAACTGACTCGGAGTACATGTTTTACTAGAAGCAAATTCTTTACTTTGAGTATTTCAAGTGATACTTCGCACTCATCGATATTCGCTGGATTTTATCTACTTTTTTCTCTTTAATCTTTTAGTCAATTTTTAATTAAATGAATTCTTGCTGGCTAAATGATTGAATCAGTAGACTCGTATTACATAAGCTTCAAAATTATATAATTAAATATAAATATAAGCGGAATTTTGTTGTATTTTTCAAATTTAAGATTCCCTGCAAAACGAAGTCGAATTCAATCAAATTCTGAAATTCAGAAGACAGTGACATGGTATTTAGTGTTAGAAAAGCCAAACCTGTCGATATGACGAATTTCCAATTTTCTTTCTTCTACAATTGCTTAAGAAATATTAATATTTACAATTAATTTTACCAAAATTAATATAGATTTCTTTATATTGATACATATTAGAGACCAGCAGGTCCGAAAATTTGTTTACGTGTCAAATGTACGATGTTATAAAATTATTCTTGGAAGTTTTCGAACAAACTCCATGCAGAATCCATAGCTTTTACTCAAATAACACACAGAAGAGGCATATTGTTGCCTAACACTTTGGCAATTATTACTCAAGAAGCCTGATTGCTTCTGCTTAATTCAAACAAAAGCTAGCTCTGTCTGGATAATTAAGCTGATTGAGACTGCTGATTTGACTAAATAATCACTGACTTGAATACTGAATGCTAATTTGACTGGTTGACTTGAAAACCTAATCTAAAAATTTACTGCTTACCAACTGAGTTCACGAATGCTGTCTAACTGTCAACTGAATGACTGTCCTTTTCACAGGATGTATAATTAAGCTGAAGAGCATGTGATAATTAAGCTGAAGATGACAGAGTCCGACTGATTCTGTTTAACTGAATACTGACTAACTTGAGACTCTGACTGCTGATTTGACTAAATAATCACTGACTTGAATACTGAATGCTAATTTGACTGGTTGACTTGAAAACCTAATCTAAAAATTTACTGCTTACCAACTGAGTTCACGAATGCTGTCTAACTGTCAACTGAATGACTGTCCTTTTCACAGGATGTCTTCTAAAGAGATCTTTCTAAAGGATCATTTAGGAAGAGGGTTAAGTCGTGCAGTGGTTAAAACGAATATATTAAAACCAATCAGGAAATATGAGGAAGATCTCTAGAATTCCTTGCTACTATCCCATGAAGCTGACTCGTGTGAAGTAGCAGGTATGGGAAACCATTCCGTCGTCTTCTTGCGAACTTACTTCTGGCGAACATTTCGTTTACGACATGGTAATTGCTATTGTGTGGAAAAGAAAAAAGAAAAATCTTCGCACTCGGAACAAACGGAGATTTATGGAGGATCCGGTCGTAAATTCTCTGAACTGCCTACACGTGAGAGATGCACGAAGGATCAACTCTGAAGCATATCCATGCCATAAATATTACGCATCGTTGACCTGAAGGACCGCAAAACAACGCAAATGATATAGTCGATTTTCTTCCTTATCTTATTAATGGTGCAATTACACGAAGAATGTGATAGCTTCGTTTCATTGGGAAAAAAGGTGTTCCAGATATGAGATAATGTTCATTGGGGGCCGTTCACCTCTTCCTTCGATTTTCTAGTTTCATCGTAGATGACCTAACAGCTGAAAACTCAAAGCGTAGCCTATCTAAACGGGTCGAATGGTGTACAGTTATCGACAATGACGAGAAATGTATGCCAATCAGACTGAAAATTGCACTCGTGCACGAGATGTACAATGGCTGACTGCAGTTTCCACAATCGTGTCCTCTTCTTCTGTTTCTCTTTGATCGTTGCCAGAAATATACAAGGCTTCTAGGAAATAGAATTTACCTATCAGAGAAACACGTCGGAATTCACAGAATTAGAAATTACGAGTATAAAAGTGTTACGAAGTGTGTCGAATCTGTAAAATTACATTGTTCAACGCGTTAGCTAGAACAACGAGACTTGTAAATACGTTCTGTTAATTTTTATAAAATATTTATTCTGAATATTTCATTTATATTGGTTAAAATCTCTTTGTCGACGAATATTTATCTCATTTCAATCCAATCGGTGCCGACGTGTTGAGAAGCATAAATTGATAAGTAGTAGATTATATTAACGATTTATTTCGCGGTTGCACAGACTCGATTGGAATTTATGTTTCTGCCTGCGTTTCAATAGCGGTTCGAGAGAAGCTTAGAAAGCTGGCAATTAAGGAATATCCTTCGATTATCGTGCGTGCAATTACGATATTAACCTTAGAAGAGAAATTCACTTGGATTCTAATTTCGACCAACGTCGGGAGAAGCGTGAAGCATTTCATCGGCTGATTTATATATTCAGATAGGATGATGTACAAAAAGAATTAAGAGTAACTTCTAATCGAGGTATCAAGCAGATAGTGCATAATTCAAATCGATTGCAATGTGATTCGTATTAAAAGCCGATAAAATTAAAGGAAGGCATGATTGCCAGCCATGGTAATTTAAACATATTGTCTGATAATAGAACGGACAATTCTAAAATGTCCATTTTAAAATTAGTGCCATTTAGGGGAAGTACATACTTAATACAGTATGTATCACTTAAGATTAAATTTTAATCTATTTTTTTATTGAATTAATTTTGAATTAATTTCTATTGAATTAATTTTTCGACAATTTACTTTACTTTTTCTTTTTACTTTATTCATTATGTTTCACGATTATATTCACTTTTAAAATCAACATTTCGATTGAAAATAAAAACGGCACAATTTAGAAACAGAACTATTTATTACGTTGTTGTACACTTGTTTTATTCACATTTATTTATTTACGTTCGAGTTTCATGGACCTATAATTTGCAAATAACGCATTGGCCTCACCTTCAAGGCGAGCTTCATCGCGCAAAAAAAGGCAACACGAGTCTTCCTCATTCGGAGAGATATTTCAACGATTCGGAAACATTCTACTGGCACGATTTAAAAATTAAAAATAATTGTTACGCAACTTCGACGCGGATATTGACGAGCGATATTACACGCATAAACAACATGAAGTATAATAATAAACTTAATTATTGACAAATAAGAGATCATGACGGATATTTTACAATGTTATTAATTATAACGTAATCGATAAAAGTTACATCAGCCTTACCTTTNTATATATATATATATATAGTGATTATATATATAATATATATATAATATAATGTATAATATATATATTATATAATAATATTAATATATTATTATATATTATTATATAATATTATAATAATATTAATAATATATTATTAATAATATTATAATAATATTAATAATATTAATAATATATTATTATATAATATTATATAATATTAATAATACATTATTATATGATAATATATTATTATAATATTATATTATAATATTATATTATAATATTATAATATTATATTATTATATTATTATTATTATATTATAATATTATAATATTATATAATAATATTACATAATATTAATAATATATTATTATATAATAATATATATTATATAATATATATAATATAATATAATATAATATAATATAATATATATATGTATTATATATATATATATATAATCACTAGTCAAATTATTTAGCAACTGTCTTTGCTTTGAGAAAAAGAAAGATAAAGTGAATCATACGAGTCAGAATAGAGCGTGTTTGTATTTGATCGAACATGTCTTAATATTTCTATCAGACAAGTTCAACTGGTTAGATGGAAAAACGACGAGTCCCACGGTGTTCACGGTTATCCGGTCTCGGTAGCTATTCTTCACGACTTCCCGCCACTAGAAATCTCGACGTTGAACACTCTCGCGTGATTTGTCATAGTAGATCGACCTCGTGCATCATTCGAGAATGTTAATTGCGAGCAGCTTCGTGAGATTGGCTGCACGCGATTGCTCTTGTTGCGCTCATGATGCACGCGCACGAGCAGATGTACGTTTTGCAGAAAAAGGAGAACGGAAAGCTGTCTTAAGTACGACTTAATAAGAGCTACGAATCTTTCTCGGCCTCGTCATTGTCGTGTTAATCGCGTTATGAGCCCTGCAAATCTTGTAGCAGTTTCAAGATTCACTGAACTTGATTGATTGAAAAAACACGACCGATTATAGTTGGTGATACACGGATTCGCAGGAATATAAGGAAGTACAAATTTATCATGCATACTTATGCGTGTATCTTTGAATATACGCAAATCTATTCAGTGTAATAATATAATAAGAATAGTTCGATGTAATAAAATTAATAATTAGCAATAGCATTTAAAATTAAGCTTTTTCACCAAATTCTTTTATTACTATTCGCTTAATTAACAGTTGAACTCTTTCCCTCTTATAGCCGGTAATAAAGTGAACACAGGCCGAGTTGTAACAACCGTTAGATAGAATAAAAATCGATAGTTTGCCCGGAAGCTACGATTAGGATGGACGAAGCAAGACAAATTCTATCCGGGTATTTAATTAGATTCCCTTTGACGAAATAAACGTGCAATAAAATTCCGTTTCTCTTCAGGGAGGAAAACACCGTAAATCGTTAAATCTCTAACACAAGTAAGAATTCACAGCGGCCGTTTCGGAAGGATCGTGCGCAGAACAGTTTCGGAGAAAGTGAAGACCAAAGTGACTATTTTTGTACTATGTTAAACGAGGCCCATTCCGGATATGGAACGCATCGGCCAATTGGCATCGATAAGAGAAGGGCAATCGAAAAGTTTCACTCGCCGAATATCTTCGGTGAGAGTTCAGTTCGAGAATCGAAGAGAGACACCTGTTCGGTCAAAGACAGGGAGAGAGAGAGAGAGAGAGAGAGAAAGAAAGAACACGAAGCCGATAATTTAGCTACCATTTCAGCGACCATTGTTACACACGTTTCACCGTGCTCCATTACTTATATGGAGATATCTGGCAACAGTTTCGACATCTCGTCGTATGAATTTCCCTTCGATCGAGGAAAATTAAAAACTGGACTTCTGTGTTAAAATATGATCGAGCCAACAGGCAAGGACAATGGCCTAGTGCAAAGTGGTTTGCACTTGATACGGTTTGCACACAGGATATGAATGGATACACGTCGTAGCCAGTGACTTGCACGAAGAACCGTTCGAACAGGCAATTTTGCTTCTTTTTCTATCTGCTTGTATAATTCTCAATTAGTCGCGGATGCATAATTAGACGCGTGCTAAGGGGAATGTACCTTGACGAAAATATCGCCTCTTCGTTTGATGAAGATTCGACTGCGGAAGGGAAAGACGAGATAATATAACATTAGTTGGCCTACTCAAGTGCTTTGTGCGATTTAATTAGTCGTGATTAGTAAGTTCGACAGAGACACTATATATATTTGAAATGACGTAAGTAATACGTGTAACAAGGAAATTAGCGCACGATGCTTCTTCGTCTATCGTGTCCTCCCTCAACGTTCAACTTGCGATTTCACTTATTTATAAGAATCGTAAGAAATTCTCATGGTCTCTCTTTCGATATCAGTTCCCCCCATTGTTAATAATCAAAGGATTTCTCCTTGCCTAGGCTCATCATTTCCACAAATCTACTTCCATAAACGTAACGAGGGGGGAAAGAAGAAAAAAAAAAGAAAAGAAAATTACTCGCGCCAATAATATTCCAAGGATGATTAAACAACGCACGATACGTTCGAGACGGTCAAACGATTGGATTTCTCAATCTTTGTGGTTCGTTAACGTAGTTGTTTTTCGAAAGCGGGAAAAAGTTTTATACCTCGCGGTACGACAACCTCGTATCGACGCATGCGAGGTTCTTTGCAATTCAGCTATTACTGCAGCTGGTTGCAGTAGAAATCGACGAGCTTTAGGTTGATATATATGCAACCATCGAAGCGAGCCCCTAGCGATCCCTTCGGCAAAAACGATCGAGCCTGGACTTAAACCAGTCGATCGTAACGAGGTAATCGCTAGACAACATCTAGTCAGCCTGGCCAAAAAACGTCCAAAAAAAAAAAGTAGAGTGCGATCATGGACACGGATAACTATGCAGCTTTGCATGTACCATCACGGACTGCAACATTCAGTACGTAATTTCTACGACGATATCGTAATCAGTGTGGTTGTTTATTATTAATCTGGTTGGTGCACGATTATCGTGCAGTCGTCAGTTGCTACAGGCAGCTTTTAATTGACGGAAGTAAGGATCGATAGACGGTACGGCAAGTGATTTTTCACGGTGTGAAGGGATCACGGTCCGTGATCATTCATTGAACTTTACGTTTCCGGTTACGTGCAGAAAGAAAGAACGAGAGCAAAAGTAGTACATAAATTCGCAAATACGTCGCGTGCATTGCCGATATTAACGTACTTGCAACGGCGGATTTGAAAGTACCATTTAAATACCATTTAAGTAAAGTGCGTTTGATTAATCATTTGTGAATGTAACGGAAGATTAATAGTCGAGAAGACATTACCAAATTCAATTTGCCCATCTTCTCTAGCACGGTGTCCATCTTGACTTGTTGATAATATATTCTCTCGAACACGAGTACCTTTCGGATCTTACGTTCTGTATCTTGCTGTATCAAGCGTAATGAAATACTTTTCTCGGACGATCAAGATTTTCTCACACAAGCACTGATAAATTACGCATATCCTGTACGACGGACGCGGCTAAGTCAACGCGAAATGTTCCCTTAATAAGGTGGTGCAGAACAGTTTTCGCGGCTAGTTTCACTTCGATCAGTCTTCGATTTCATTCGCTATCGTACGGAGAAATCGTACTTCTGATCGCGTGGAAACTTCACTGGAAGAAGCCACTGATCGAGTTAATTAATCCACGGTTTCACGAAGATTCTGCGCCGAGTTGTATCGAATCCCTCGTCGCTATTGCCTTTCAAACAATTTCTCATCGGATCTGTCTGTCTGGTCCGGCAATTATTTTAATGACTTTTGCCTGATTGCCAGATTGAATATCATCGTTTCTCTTCACCGTTTGTCACGACATCACTTCCTACCCTTGGCAACACCAAATCAATTTAGTTTCTCTCGCTGTCTGTTTTCACCATGTTTCGTTTTCAATTTGGCGAGCAAGTTCAAGGACCGATAGAACGAGGAATTAGTAGCAAAAGTCGGAAAACGAGTTCGAGACACGACGTCTCGTGGAACGCGAGAGGATCGCGGCTGCGGAACCTTCTCGCTCGCGATTGTAGGTTGAACTGCCAGATGAAAACACAACACCTTTCAACCTGCGCAGGTGTACACAGAGGCCTCGCGGCTGGCTCCTGAAAGGAAGGGGGGCCTACTTGTGCCTCTCTTCAGCACCGATACCTTAATCTTTGCTTGACCATCCGACCGATATTGCCCGACGTTTAACACGCGGCAATAGCATTAGCGAAAAATGAAAAATTTTCGGGAATTACATATCGAAATATATATAACCATTACATCGGTTGGATCGTTAAACAGGCAATGGACAGATTATGATCTGGCAAACTAAAACAAATTTTAACTGGCATAAATCAATAGCTTCAAGAATGCAGTCTGTAGAATCTTGGTTTAGTAGCAAGCTTTTTGTTCAACTTTTTATAAGTTATAATTATCCATATATTAATAATTAGTTAAAATTATATATTTTATAAGTTTTTAGCTATTCTTATCTACAGGCATGCACACGTCTCTCCGGTTTATTCCTTGAATAAATGAATAAACAAATGATAGGAAAAAGCAAAACTTCTCAAAGACGATTTTGTACATTCAGTTCTTTCTTTCTGGATTGTTCGGAACAAGTTGACTGAACTAGATACTTTCCGCAACTAAAGCTTTCGACGCTTGGACTGGCTTCGTTTCGAGGTTAAAGCCGGTCAGAATGGGGCGTAAACGACCNGGGGTTTTTGTTTTTTTTTTTTTTTTTTTTTTTTTTTTTTTCCCCGGGCACGATGAATGAATATTTATACGGGATCGAGTACGGGAGAGTATGTTATTTGTCAGCACGGTAAATGTAAACGGAGCCACGCACGTCCGAGGGAAAATGCTTTACGAACCATTAAAAATACCTGCCCAAGTATTACTTTGACTTCTCAAATGAACTTTTGCACGCGATTCTGTACGCAGTGCATTCGATGTAAAATACCAAAGTAGCTCTTCCCCTTTTGCGCATTTGTGTGGCCACTTGTTTGGTGATAAATCTGATTGGCGAAATCGGGCCAGCCGAGGCCACCGATGTTACGAATTCACGCGAGAAGAATTCCGCGACACGAGAGTTAAGCTTCCTGGAACGCGATGTTGTCGAGAATTCTATAAATCCTTTTATCTTTACGGAGAAGATGGATAAATCTAAAACTAAACGCTCGGCGCGTAAAAGTGTTTTTGAAAGTGTAACGTCGAGTGGGAAGGCTGCCGAGTAAGGAAACACGCAACAGCAACAGGATGCAGGGAGACAACAAGAAGGAAACGTTGGTAGATCTATGCAGACCAGGTATGAAAATTCTTGGCGTTTTTCTTTTACAAGCTCAGCTCGTTTCCGTAGACTTTTGGTTGATTGCGTGTACACTTCGCTTAAACGGGCAGTAGGTGGAACAGGAGATAGAAAAACCGGCCAACGCGTGCCATGTGCTTTTCAAATCACGGGAAGCATAATTAACCTTCCACGAGACGGAGGAAAGACAGATCGACAGAAGAAAGAAACGAGAGGGTTTTGTTTGTCGTTCGAAATTAGGATGCTGAGGACGGCACTTCTATGTGAAAAGAAATCTGTCCTTGTTTGCCTGTCGGCTGACAACCTTGCAACGGAATGCATTGCTCGCCGTCTCTTCTCGCTGGTGGACGACTGGTTTTTCTATGAGTAAAACGAGACGCACGAACGTGATCACGAGGATTTTTTCCCTGGTTCCGTCGTCGCGTCGTGCTCATTCGCCGACCTTGAGCACATTCTTCGTCGCGGTGGTCCATCGACGTCCCGGGCGACGTTTCAATCGAGCTCATTCGAATCGAGTGGACGTCGAACTCGCAAATTGCGCTTGCGAAAGCACGACGAACGGCGGGCCGATGTTTGCTCGATTCAAATTGTCGAGATCCGTTCCCTTTAATTGCTTGTCAATGTGCTTTATGGACCACGGTGCGCAATGATGCGCATTGAATGACTTAATGTACGATCGTTGCATCTTCTTGCGAATTAGACAAAAGAGAGAAATGTCTGTCTTTTAACACTAGAACTACCGACAGTTGAGACGTAGCTATCTCTATCAAAACCAGTCAAAATGATTGGCACTGGTATAAGTAGCCATGATTAAATTTTCAAACAAAATTAAAGTTTATTATATTATCCCTGCAAAAGTCATTACATCATTGCGAAGAAAAAATGTAACATGAAGTAGGAATTTTAAAATAAAGTTGTCAGACCAGTCAAAATGACTGGTGTGGTAGTTCTAGTGTTGAATTCTAACAAAATGATTATGGTCGTATTTGTTTTATTGTAGCTCAAACAGCTATAGAACTCTAGGTCTTATTTTAAAATAAAGTTGTCAGACCAGTCAAAATGACTGGTGTGGTAGTTCTAGTGTTGAATTCTAACAAAATGATTATGGTCGTATTTGTTTTATTGTAGCTCAAACAGCTATAGAACTCTAGGTCTTGTCGATAGAATATCTAAGTTTTTAAGAATTTTTAGAATTTGGTTTAATCATTTGGTCTCCGTATTAGAAACATGTCGACATAATAGAAAACATTCAACGTAAATTAATTATTTATCGTACGAGCTGT
>NIPQ01090977.1:3835-19066 GCA_002806875.1 Lepidotrigona ventralis hoosana | reverse complement strand
GTGAAAAAAAAAAAAAAAAAAAAAAAAAAAAAACGGGAAAAAGGAAGGAGGATCCATTCGCATCCACGCGGCATATGTTCCCGCAAACGTATCCGCAAACGTTTCGCTGACCCCGATTTCGGTAATGCAAATAACAAGATAAATTACAGAGTGGGCTAGCTCGTTTCCATGTTGAAACACACGAAACATCGGAATCGGTCGGCCACCGAAGACACCAGTTTAATATCGGCGTCGGTCGATCGCGTTTACCCTCGCCCCGATCTTCCTCGGTTTCGGCTTATTCAGCTCTCCCCCCCCCTCCCCCGGTCGGCCCTCTCGAGGCGTAGTCGTGACCCGGTTCACGCTATTCAAAAGTTAGATCCGGAAGTTAACTTTACACTCGAGGGTCGACCGTCTGCTGGACCGGCTAATTTCGACGATGCAGCCGTGTAATACGCGTACGTGGCTCGCCTGATTTTCGAGTTTTCAGATTGCTGCAGCGAAAATAATTAAAATTCATTGAAGCCCGAAGTGACACCTAGCAAAATCATCGAAGTGATTTTTACGAGACACTCTCGAATTGTCGAGGATCAGGCTTCATTGTTTGTTTAATAATGTCGTTCAGTTTCTCGTTGCAACTATTTCCTCAGCCGTTATATTTTCCACCACGATTATACGGCTACGTCGTTTTTATCCCTCGGTACACGCTATACGTAGTTAGTATTGATACCGATACACTGATCGTATCCCGTTTCGATCAATCGATTTCAGACACCGGTTCGGACAGACGGTGCACAAACGTCATCGATCAAACGTCATCTCGCGATCCTATCGCCCCTGGCAGAAGGGAAATGGATTTCATTGGCAGGAGATCGCCGATGTTCCTGTCTCTATTCACAGTCTATCTACGACCGGCTATTATGATAATTAACTTGCAGTTCTGGTCGATTGAACGGTAATCGATAACAACGAGCCACAAAGTATCCTTGGCTCTATGAACGATATTCCGATATTCAACTTCGCAATGTTTATATTGAGGACTTCGCCTTGCAAGGGTGATTTTCAAGCTTGCCACAAACGATACGTTTGCTCGACGTCATTTGCTGCGATGTCTTGGCCCCGTAGCGTGTTACAAACAGATAAAAAACGTAATTCTCGAATGATACGATGTTTATTATGGCAGGCTAGTTTTCTTCTTGCAATGGGACCCTTCGTTTCTATAAATAATCCACTACGTGTAAAAGTAACGTGCACAGTTGCAATCTCTAATAACGAGTTATACGACAATGATACGAGTACATATGAAAATTATTTATTCTTTATAACTCTATCGTGCATTTGAACAGAATATTTTTAATGGTTCAAAGACGAGCGTGATGCCATTCGTATTTCAATAATTGCAAACGAATATTTTGTAATTTTTCAAACAACATTAAACGCAGATTAAGCACTGGAATTACAAGTGTGTCGATATTTTTTTGACTCTCGAATTTTTTACAACTCTTGTGCAACTCGCACTATTGATGAAAGTCGTTACCGTCAACTATTTATGGAAATAGAGTTTGTTAATGTATCATTCGTCCTCACGAGGATATCGTCGGGAAAACTAGACGTGCTTACGGAGAAACAGGTCAAAATTGTAAAAATTGTAGAAACTTGAGCCAGACACGTGCAATAATTTAAAAGCTGGTAATATTACAGAACTTATCCGAACTTGTCCGTTAAAACAACAAGAAACGCAACTAAAGATCGATCGTTAGTAACAGAGAGTAGCTCGTATCCAACCGGTGGCCAGGATTTCATTAGCCATTGGTCATTAAACTTCCATAACGAAGCACGTAGTGTCCTCGATATAAGTGTTGCCGCGTTCTAACATTCGCGTCGTAAGCTGCAAAACTGGCCCATAAATCCGGCAACGATTCAGCCCGACGGAAAGCGTTTTAAATTTCAGAGCAAGCACGCAACAAACGCACGTCAGCACGAGCTATCGTGCGTTTCGACGCGCGTAACAAGCCGAAAGAAAATATTAAGCGGCCGGTTTATCGGCGAATTATGTTTCCGAACTTATCTAAACTGATTACTCTTTCAACTTGTTAACCGGATCACCCTCTCCGCTAGAAACTTCTACGGACATCAATTTTAACGCTTGCGAGTGTCGAAACGATACGATATACGAAACTAGAAAGTTCATAAATGAAGAAGAAAATAATTCTGTCCAAATTCAAGTGACGTGTTAACTCATCTTCATCGGTTAGCTAGTTCATAATAGACAACGTTGGCTGAGAAAATCGTGGAATGAGGAATTTCGAACGATTATTAACGTGCTTGCAGAAAAGCACCGGAGGCATGAAAGAAGTATGTAAAAAGCTCATAGCCCATCTATTCATATAGCTTCTGGATGAATCTGTCCTGAGAATACGCGCGATTTGTCTAAAGTATTCGTGGGACAGCACGACTCTATCAATCGTCTGGTCAGTTATTAAATTAAATAAATTTATAAAGTTTATGCCATCGCACTAGAAGCAAGTTTGAAAGTGTTGACAACACGATAAATCATTTTCATTTGTTTCCGGCAACCGCGTCAGTCGTTCAAACAACACGGGGGTTGTTGTTCCAACGAGTCGTAAAAATGGCAGCTGCCAATCTCTAGCTTCGATCCCTAGCCGAAGTTGTTCCTATAAAGTTGCCGAGATTCATTGGAACTCGAGTCACGGACTCGCTGGCCGAGTTCGTTAGCTTTTTTCTCCTCGTTTCGCTCGCCCGGAAGCGAAGGTAGATTCGTTTGCTTGCCACGGAAAGGTCTTATAAAAACTTTCCCCCTTTCTTTCGCTTCGTATTTAACTCGGCGATTCGATAACGTCAGAAAGACGAAAGAAACGAGCTTGAACCGTTCGTACGTGGCAGCACAAACTGGTGGCCGGTCTTCCAACGAAATTATCCTCTCGCAAAACGAATAAAATCAGGGGAGGGGGTAGGAAAGCGAAAGAAAGATGCTCGCAAACAACCGGTCAATCAATTTGCCAGTTTCCCGATGAAACGGGTGAAATTCCCGTGAAAAGGATCGATCCGACGATCCGAAGAAGCATCTCTGAGGAGCTCCAACCACTTTTGCAATTCTGCTAATTCAGAGGGGATTTAGCCGAGTCAGAGGATAGAAACTACGATAATGTCTGATAAGACCGTTCGATTGGTCCTTCTTACTCGTTACATCGCTAGTTTTGCAGTTTTTCTTGTCACACCTATTGTAACTCCCCCAGAAACAAAAGTGAAACAAGGCGTGTTTCGGCAAACAGTCGCAAATATATAGCGTCAGTAAAATATATGTATTACAGTATTTTACGTTTCTACTCTGTGCAATGGGCACGATTTTTATTCTGTACCGACGTCCTTTGACGAACGAAACTCAAATTATTCAAGCCAGACGTAAAAAAAAAAAAAAAAAAAAAAAAAAAAAAAAAAAAAAAAAAACCAGAACACANCCGTTCAGCAGGATGACGATGATCCAAAGAAACAAGAAGGCGGAAGCCACGTGGCGTAGAGAATCAACGAATAACGGGTAACGGCTCATCCTGATCCAGCGTCGATTGTCTTCCTCGTGCGTTGCGGTCATCAGGCCTCGAAGAAGGGGTGGTTGCTCGCGGATGGAAAACCTATCTACCACCGTCCACTCGGGCCCCCCGCGCAGGCTGTTTCTCTCGCTGTCGTTCTCTCTATGCGCCCTTCCGGATGTTCAACTCTTATCCGTCCAACAATGAACACACAACTCTGTGTGCCTCGCACGAAATCCAGTCTCTCGGGCACTCGCCGCGCCGGGCGCCAGTGAGAGACTGTTCGACTTTGGTGGCGCGCGACAGGTTCCCGCGGTGATTCGTGGTTCGTGCGCAGCCGGTTGTCCTCGACCACCCTCGGCTTCCCTCGACCCACACTCAGGCATCTTGCGCCCTCACGGTTTCCGCCGAGGCGGCCACGACCACCAACTCGTTCAGTCCGTGCACGTACACGCCGGCAGAGGCCTAAGTGCTCGCGCGATATACGTGTGCTCTGGGGTTACGAGAAGCTCCGACCGCAGCTCAGGCTGCGCACCAGGGAACCACCACCTCTGCCAGCTCTCCTGCTCCGTTCCATACCGTGATCCAGGTACAACTCCTCCCTCGTCGCGTCCTTGTCAGCCGAACATCGTCCGTCTATCTGACCTCGACTAACCTCGGGTCCACGCTCTCCGCGTACGTACAGTTTCCACTGCGTACACCAACGGTATCGCCATCGCTACCCAGTCCGCTCCCGACACCAACCAGCAGCGACCTCAAAGAGCGAGCAGGAGGAGGGGGCCATCGGAGCAGCCAGTTGTAACCTTACGCCGGGCGTCACGGGCGCAAATTAAATAGAGCGCGGCTTATGCTGCCGATTAGCCACCCTAGGTTGCCTAAGAGAATTTCACGCCCGCCGTTCCATTCACCTACTCATCGAACATCCTAAACGCTTCTGTGCTGATCCTGAAAATAAGTTTAACACATGACACGTCATGACGTAGTTACTCAAAAGATTATCGTTCCTCCATGTCGCGTTTTCTTTCGTTGAGATCGAGATTCGAGTGGTGATCGATAAAAAGAGACGAAAGATTGGAAAATGACGAAACACGGATTACCGAGATGTGACAAGTGATATTCACATCTGCGTCATTCATCCGGCCTTTGAAATGGTAAATTCTCCAAAGAGAGGAAGGTGCCACACAATTTCACGTGAAACGTTCAACCATCTATTACCGGATGTCGCGTCGAATAATGATTTCCCCCTTTAATTAAAATACGTCCCGTTCAACGTTGTATAAACATTTCTTATTATTTCCGGTACGGAATATAATCGCGAAATGTTAATACTGTATCGATAATCGGTGCGCGTTGATATCCACGTCGTGCGCGTCGGTATGTATGTACACGCGTTGAATCGAGATGGGAATTTGATTTTACGACGTGAATTATTTTCCAAGATTTCAGAGCCGGCTTTTCAAACGTCACCGGCAAAGGTAAGCTCGATAATCGACAACGAGTGACCTCGCCTGGCGTCAAAGAGCGACAGGGATCGTTATCCCACGCGCCTGTTCGTTATAAGCGCAAATTAAATAACGATCCTGCGTGCGATCGGCTGCTTTCGGTTTCAGCAGCAACCTGCGTTTTCCCATTCCTTCGCAATTGTCGTCTGCGTCGACCGTGTTCGACGTTCGTTTCTTTTTCCTTTTTTTCTTTTTAATTTTTCCTTTTTTCTTTGAAAAAGCACGGGATTTCATCGCGCGTGCACGAAAACGTGGCGACTTTCCGCCTTGTTGGTTAAACGTTCAAAGTAACGAATATAAAACGTCATAAACGATTTAACGTATTATAAACCACGTGTATTCTCTTCGACGAGAGCGATGCTGGTAACAATGCAAAAAGCAAATTTGATGTAGTGAATAACGCAATCAATAGAAAACAATTCCATGATGACTGCTGCCTTCAAACAATCAATTGCAGTGTATTGCGATACGCTGTTTTTTTCCTTTATTAAAGAACGTATAAAATCAATTGGAATCCATCATAGAATGAAAGTGTGTTATCGATTTGATAAACCTAAAAAAAAAAAAAAAAAAGGAAAAAAAAGAAAAAAAACAGACAAAGAAACGGACAAAAATCACTGCAGTCCAGGGGAAAAGGTAAATTTTATAAAAATCACGAAAAATTTCTATATTCGGCGCGCAACGCAGGAAATAGGTGTTTCTCCGCGAAGACGGATTTTCGATGGGAAACGTCCTGGTAAAATCGGTGCACCATCGGCTGACGTGACTTGACATAGCCGTACGATTAAATAGCCACAGCATACGCGACAGATTAACCACCCCTCGTGGCGACGTTCCGCTTCCGTAAATCCTTTGGCATTTGCGGCTTTCGAGCTACGTGATTAAGTTACCAGTACTTGAGTTGTGACGTTGCCTCACAAACTTTCGCGCTATCAGCCACTCGCAATCAAGCCCCGCCGGAAGGAGAAAATAAGTGAAAAATCAGAAAGCCTGTTTTTATTATCGCGGACGCGCGCGCCCATCTAACAAGCAACCGAGAATCCTCGACGTGCTGCCTTGCGGTATGGATAAAATATGCATCTAAATAGATCGTGAAAACTTTTAATCGAGTTATTTAAGCAAGCCCGAGTCGGATAACCAAAGGAGCAACTATGAAAGACTTTTCATCTCTCGGTTCTCTCGCTTCTCTGATTCAAGATATCCGCCTAGTTTTTAGAATGCCTTTTCATCAAAGAAAAAGAGGAAGGAAGGGACACTGGCAAAGTGAGTATCTCGACTCAACAGTTTCGAAAACTATCGTCTGATTCGCAAAACAACAACAGCCGCCATTATACGAATAGATTGGCAAGCAGAAGCTTTTTATTAGAAACTGATACGTCGAGCAGATCTTTTTGCCGAAACGAGATCCGTTGGTGCGGGCTTGAGGCGCGACCAGCCATGCAAATTGTTTGGAACTGTAAGCGCAACAAGAACACACATATTCGAGGATCATTTGCGGCTAGCCCTCGTGCCACGATCACCTTGTTTCCCCTGTTATTTGTTGCGAGAGCGATCAGGAGGGAACGATACGCGTAACCACCGACGTCTCTCGACCGAGAGGAGGCACCGGCCAGCCTCGTTGGCCAACGTTTTGCGGTAAATTAACGTCAAGAAACGCTGATGATTAATTGATCCGTTCGGTGATATATATCGCGCCCGCGTTTCTCGCGATTTCTCCAAATTAAAACGATGAAGAATGGATTGGAACAAGACGCGATCCTATCTCCTATGATTTATAACGAACGGTACGATTAATAAATCACGAATCCTTCGACGTTTCTCTAATCACGGCGATTTGTAATTGTTAGATTCGAGGAATAAAACAATTATTAATACCTTTGCCGATTGAACGCAGAGACAGGATGTTTGTTTTCCTGGGCTGAAGTTCTTACCAACTGCTTTCGCTTCATTTGCAGCTTAATCCATTCGTAATGGATTTCACGTTGAATGACATGCTGGAAACAATAATAAAGATAATTTAACGTTACGTTTATTTTCGCTTCGTGTATTAATTACACGCATGTGACATCAAAATATAGGTATTTCCTGTATAGGTACGTACATCGTTCGATAAACACTTTAGCTTTCATCAAATAATAATATAATTTAACGCAATTTAATGATCGCACGATAATTAATACAAATCAAAGTTAAAATATATTATCCAAATACACAGACACGAAGATACACATCCGCCCCCACCCCCTCCCCTCCTATTAATGTTATCACAGTTTCTTAAAAGGTACGCCAACTCTTGTTTTAATAATGCAGATATCAGACATACATAGTGTAATGGCAATTCATAAAATAATGAAATTACATTAAATTCATTCGAGGCTTTTAAAAATTCACTCAAAATCGAATCATTGGCAAATATCATTAACCCTTTCGATACGAACGCTATGTCCGCCGTGATACGAGAGCGCGTGGTCAGTTCTCTTGTGTATAAATATTTTCCTTGGCGTTAAATAAGAACTGTGCTTGATAAAACAAATGTTTCTTCTAACAAATGTCGCTAGTTTTAATATTAAAAGACATTTATATTAAATTCTGTTAATTATACAATTAAAGTAACACTAGAATTATATAAGTACACACAGGTCATCTGATGGATGCCGGATATATCCGGCACTCGTACCGAAAGGGTTAAACAAGGGTTGTTCAACGTCCCATCAAAGTGTCGTTCAAGTTTCGAAGTGTTCGATTGATCGTTATCGAAAATCGTTTAAAGAGCCTCGATTAGGATTAATTTCGTCCATTGCATTAAATATATCGCGTTAGAAAAAAGCGAGGCGTATTTTCGAGCAAATCTCAAAGTGACCTTGGTATATGGGAGAACCAGATGAAACGCTCGTTGGAGAATGCTGTGTGAAATCACACCGTCCGATATTTCCAGTTTGAATTGAGCCGATACCGAAATATACGTACCATCGACTCGTAACGAAAGCAATTTGCTGAATAGATATGTATGTGTACACGCGTGTTTTGAATGGCAAAAGGGCCGGGCGTCTTGCACATTGTGAGATACACACGTGTCCGCCAACAGCAATCAAAGTGCTAATCGAGCTTTTGAATCAATTCAAAGGATCACAGTTTCGTAGCGGGCGGAAGTTAAGACGAAACTTCCGCTTTCACATCGAAAGGGTTATTCCAGAAACGAGTAGTACATACACGCGCGCGTCCGCGAAATTCTATAGAACAGTTATATCAGATGCGAAACGATACTTCGATACAAAAGAGTCAATGTTGTTCGTCGATAGGAATTTCGCACGACCGCGCTCGGAAATAGAATATTTGATTGTCACGCGTAGATTACGCGTGAATTGATAATCCCAGAAAAGTGCGATTGGAAATGTTAAAATTCATATGCTATCGCTACAAATCGATCAAAGTGTCCGAGTGCGCGTGAGCGGTGAAGACTGCACGCTAATAATATATTTAATAGATCTTTTTTTTCAATTACCTCGGTCACCAGTATCACACTGGCAGGATACATAATGTACAAAAATGTCTATAACTTTTTCGATCCTCGGCATTTCACGAGTACTGGAACGTTTTGCTCCGGTGCACGGCCGCAGTGCATGTGACGCTGGAAAAGACGGAAATGGGAGAGAACGTAAATTCGAGGGAACGTTATTTCTTGAGAAAGAAAGCAAGAGAGCTCTCGTGAAGCGAGGTTTCGTATAACTGAAAAAAATATAAGGAGAATAGATGTCACTGTGCGCTAGTTATTAAATTTTCCAAAATTATGTGATGCTTACGTGGTTTACTATCTTCGATATCACATCTTCCCAAATGTATTTTTACATTTCATAATAATAATAATATAAAGCTTTATAATAATTTTGTAGCATATAATTTACAATAAAATCCGTAATTTTATAACAATCAATTGACTGGACAAAGATTTATTTAATACTTTCCCGACTTCGAAACCATTTTATCGAATCCGTTGTGACAATTATTTTTAAATTGCAACGATGAATTTGGACTTTTATATCTTTGGGCTAAATTTTATAATAAATTTTATAGCAAATTAATTCGTTTTCAAAATACATTACGGTTCTTTCAAATCTTTCAATTTCTCAAATAACAATTGTACGTGTATGTGTATATATATATATATATATATGTACAATTGTTTTATATATATATATACGTTATATATAAATATAAATATACGTTATTAATTATATATATATATATATGTATGTATGTATATATATATATATATATGTGTATGTATGTATATATATATACGTACAATTGTTATTTGAAAAATTGAAAAATTTGAAAGAACCGTAATGTATTTTGAAAACGAATTTATTTATTATATATATATATATATGTATATATATATATATATATATATATATATATACACACTATAACCTATATTAGCATGCATATCAATTTCTGCAAAATATATAGTTACTTTCGATGAGGGTGCAGCAAACTAAATTCTCTTTGAAATTTCTTTCCGTTTGTTCATAAAGAAATAATACGTAATGTGTATAGTAATAATGTACATATTTAACTCGAATCAGAATAATAAAACAGATTTGATAATGCACTCTTAATTTTCACAATCTTTAATATGTAAATGCAATCCCCAGGAATATATCTAAAAGATTTAAAATATTCGAGGCGCTCTCTATTGAACGAGTGTCATAACACTGAAACGGCTCGAAAATATGATCTACTGCATATAATAAGGAAATCTATAATCACGACAATATCACAACGAAATTTTATCACAGACAAGGTGTGTATGTGTATTTACAGAGCGAGGTAAAGCGTTCGTTATTAAAGTTGCAAATTTACTTCGCAGTGAATCGAATATGATACGCTTTCCCTGTTGGTTGCAGGAAATTGCGCAACCATAGGAAAGACGCGATGCGCAGAACACATTTAAATCTGTAATAACGCAAAGACTTACCGTATCTCCGTGGAAAACCGTCAATGTCCTTTTGAATTTCGCGGCTTCGATGTTTCTCTCTCAATCAAGCAACAATCTATATAAAATACATTTACAAATGAAACAATGATCAAGATTAAATGTTACTTTGAAAGCTCATAGTTCGGGCTATCTTTAAACGTAACAACCAAAATGGCGGTTGAAAAAAAAGAAAATATTACAATTACGAAAATTATAACATTCGAATAAATTACAAAGTAAAAACGTACCTTAATCAAACGAAATTAATAACAGCGTAATGACGAAGCGATGTGAATGATGAAACGATGGTGATGAAAGTGTTACGCAGTTAATAAATGTCAGGTAGAATCACACGTCTTGACACTACGATTTCAAACACTTGACTAACCCCCTGCGCAACAGGTACGCGTCGCGAACTAATTTGATGGAGTGGGGAGGCTCGAGCGCGAATGAATACGATTCAAATAATTTACGAAAAGAAGAGAGCATATTTCTTGTACACATTTATACACGTCTGCACGCATTAATATGATTTGGTTATATCAATTTGTTATGTATTCTCAGTTTCGTTATATTTCGTTTTAATATGATTCTATGTATTAAAAGGTTACTTTAACAGAAGTTCCGATCTATTTTATAAAATTTTTATCATCATATCTTCTTTAGAACAAATGGTATAGAAAAAAGAAAGTTATGGATTTAATTAATTAATTTTAACAATTACAATTAATTATTTTAACAAATAAGATTCGTAACACTGAAATGCTAGCACCACGTAGCGGTGAAATGGTAAAACTAATCGCTATCTCTATCCTTGTCGCACATTGCTGTTCTCCTTCTCTCTCGGGCAACATACATCTATCCTCATCTCACATTATCGCTCTCTTCGTTTATGAATAGTATAGATGCTGCCATCTATTGGATTTTTCTTGTGTATTCTTTCGGTTCCAATCCAAAAGCACGCGTCGGTAGTGCGACAAAGACAGAGTTGATTAGTTCCATCCAATGTGGCGCTAATGCTTCAGTATCCATAAATAGACCAAATTTTCATTTGCAAAAAAAATTGATTATTCGTGAACATTAAGCTTTTTAGTAATGTAAAAATATCTTTTCTATCTTTAATAAATGTAATTGCTTGTGGATACATTATATTGTTACAAACTTACTGTAAAACTCACCAGCCACATGAATCTAGGAACTTTTTGATATGGTTGTAACCGTGTATAATTAATGTTATTCATGGTTGTAAACAGAATGTTTTGATTATAACCTATACTATATTTCAATTAAAATTTAAAAGAAGAAATATTCTTTGTAAGTTTAATATATTAATTTGTTTTTTGTATATGTTACAAAATGTCAGAGTTTGAAGATCTGAGAAATGCTATTTCGTGTTTAAATAAAAGTGTCTCAGAGTTTCCAATCGGGGCTGTCTCCATAGAAGATTTTAAACCAATTGAAGAAAAAATTAGAAATACACGAGAATCGTTGAAACGTCTAAATGCAAAGTTATTAACACTTAAATCACAGTATGACTTCTGTATGTCATAAAGCTATTGTACGTAAAACAAATTTCAATAGTGTCAACATTATCTTTCATCTTAATTTCAGATGCAACGGATGAAGAACCAGAGGGAAATATAAAAGATACAGTAACAGATTTACATGAAGCAACAGCAAATTCTCTTATAAATAATGCAGTGGTTAAACTATGTCTTCATTCTTATACCATTCAAGCTATTTTAGAAGGCAAAGAAAGCGATAATGATGCGCTAAGGTATAAAGAATTTAAAAATTTAAGCTTTAACACTTAAAATAAATATTTAATTATTTCAATATATTTTCAGAAAAATTTATGCATATATGAGTAAGCTTTTTAGTTTGAATGATAATATTTTGTTACTACAAAATGAAGTAGAAGATGCGTTGAAAGTGCAATTGCAATTAAAAATTCAATGCCGTAATGCATTATTCGAATATAAAAATTTTTTAAAGGAACAGGAGGAAATACGTAACAAAAAACTACAAGAAATAAATCCTGAATTAGTAAGGTAAGTATATATGCTTAATGATAACATTAATGAAATGTTTATTCAAATTTTAATAAATATTTTTAGAAATAAAGAAAAAACAAATAAAACTATAAGAAATATTAATCTAATGAAGAAACTAATTGTAAATTTTATTGCTGCTTCTAATCACATGTTATTTAAAAAACCATTTTTTGTAAAAATGCTAGAAGAACATAGAGAGTTAATTAATATTGAAACAGTTTCAAAAATGTCTCAAAATAATTCAGAAAACAAAGAAAATCAAAGCTATACTCAAATGAATGATATTTAAGTAACACTTTATATTATTTATTATTTCTATACTTTTGTACTTGTACTATATTTTTAATGCAACAATTTTTATATAGATTTCAAATAAAACATACTACAGTATTTTTTTAAATAAGAACATTTTTACTATTATTAAGATACAAATTTTTCAAATTATATCATATACCAAACTGATAATGACAACAATCTAAAATATTAATACTTCCTTTTAATATTTGACAATAAAAATCTTGTTCGGGTCTTTATCCACGAATATTGAAATGATTGCAAAGAATAGGAAATCTTTAAAACACGTTGTGTATCATTTTCTTTTCTTTTTTTTTCTATAGAAGGAATCTGTATGAAATGAAAATGCTTGAAAACAAAATAAAAAAACTTAAAAATTAGGTCTTTTGTATTCTCTCTATTTACCGCATATTAGTATAACTTGAAGCTTTGGAAACGAATTCTCTTTTTGTGATATGCGCTGAAAAAGAGAACAAAAGAAGCTCGAAACGTATAATCAAGTAGTCAAATTGCATACCATCGAAATGAAAACATACAAGAAATTCAGTAAGAACATTTTTGTTTGACTAAGTGCGCAGGCACAACGCTTATTTACAGGAAAAAATTTTCGCGCAATTTGAATGTCTTTCAAATTCTATTAAAGCGATTTCTCGATCAGACGGTTTTATGTATATATACATATATATATATAATATATATATATATGTTAGTCGATAAATAACAATTCGTAAGCTAGTGATTACGAATTAAAAGATAGGATTTCAATCACAGCTTACAAGTACAATAGAAATGTATTACATAGGGGAGAGAGGTGCACATTTGTTGACAAAACTAATGAAATCATGTCATTTATATTACGTGAATTTAACGCGTTAAATTTTTATGGTCCGATGTGTCTTTCAGTCTCGTGTTTTTTCACCATTAGGATGCAAACCGCTCTCCACCTCTTGTATTCTTACGCTTGCTGGCGTAAACACAGAATCCATCGGAATAGTACTCAAACAATTTAATTTCTATGTACATTAATCTTCTTCTTTTTTTTTTTTTTCTTCTTTTAATCTTTAATAGATTATTAGTTTCGTAAGTGGAAAGAAAACGAATCCACTAATAACAAAAGCACGTTAAAAATGAACAATCGTCGTCCCATCAATATAATTAAGAGTATCCTCACTCAAAATCTTTAGACATCTTCGCCTTTGTGTTTGTAGACATGTACGAAATAGACAAAATATCTTCGAAAAGCATCCTCGACACCTTTAAATTGTCTTTATAAATTAGCGAATGAAACAATTCATTAGCGATCTTTCACACATCTTCTCGTCCGATTTTTGTCACATCACGAAGAACACATTCACTTCTCACTGGCATCGTTTAAGATTACGTGGTAATAAAATTAGTCGTTCACTGCCGTTGCGAGATAGTGGTAATAATTACTGTAGTAATAATACAGCTTATTAATCGCCATTATTGATATTGTTTATGCATACATGTATACGTATATATAATTTGAAGCTGATACATGTCCCGATATCTCCGGCATTTCACACATTTTTAGCTTCTCGTGTTTCCCTGTGCGTACTTCTATATTCATTTCAATAACTTCTATTTACAAAAAAATTGATCGACGTCCGATTTTTTTTGCTTTTCCCTTTTCGTCATAGCATAACGTCTCCTCCTCGCTATATCGATAAACTTCTCAAAATTTCTAACGTTATCAATCACACTCGTTACATGGGCATACACTATCATAATGCACATGAGCTGCCAATTCCATATAAATGGCAAATAATCGTCGAACACAAGCTACAAAATGCTTTAGCTACATGCTTAGAAAAGCTTGAATAGTAATTAAAAAAACGCACATTAACCGCATATTATCTAGCTTACCGTTCACAAAATAAAACGTATCGCATGGGAAATTTACTACGGAAACGCGGCACAATGATTAACGTATATTTGTAATCGAATGCGTTTTTTTTTCTTTTTTTCTTTTTTTTTTTTTTTTTTTTTAAATAAAGGTTGCCAACACATTCTAAGATAAACATTTCAAGAACAAATGAAAATTTAATGATAAATCTACAATTTTTAACCGTTGCTTTACACAATGGAAGTGAAAATATATATATATATATTCCATGCACACAAAAAACAATCAGGATTAAAGAAACAATTGAAAAACAAATATTACGTAATAATAGATATAAAAAAGAAAATATTGAATAAATTTGTCAGTACATAATTAAATATAATAAATTCCGCTTTGTAGTAATTACAAAACAAACGATCGAGGGAGGGGGGAGGGGGGCCCGCAACGGAAACCACGTATCTTTCACGCACGGCTTTGTGATCGGTTCAAGTCTCGCTATAAAACATGAACGCGTGTCGTTCTCATAATTGAAAAATGAATAAGCCGCGAGTTGTAGCAACTCGTTAAAAGCGAGGAAATGAAAGACACACACACACACATATACATTGATCTTGGTCCGATCTATTCGTACCGATTTACAAATGTACAAATAATCGCTTTCAAACTCAATCATTGTTCTGTCACTAATAACGGACGACTGAATTCATCATTAAGACGAGCATAACAATCCTTTCCAGACGAAGTACGAAAATGAATAAAGAAGGAAAATATATATATCTTCCAAAAACGGGACACGTATTCCGGGTAAGATAGGGAAACATTTTCTTGATCGCTCACAACCATACTTAACCAGCAATCAGCCGTGTTGTATTTAAAAACTGGTGACGCATGAAAAATGGACTAAAAAAAACTACAAGCTAAATTGCAACATAGTTGCAGCATAATCACGCCCACGATATGTGGCAGGATAGCGATACAAATACGGAGGCTCTCGTTTTTTTTTTTTTTT
>NIPQ01090976.1:0-39199 GCA_002806875.1 Lepidotrigona ventralis hoosana | reverse complement strand
TTTTTTTTTATTAAAAAAAAAAAAAAAAAAAAAATTACAATAGCTTCTTGCGGCTTTGAACAACGAAATAAAAATATTATAAATATGAACGCGAATAACACACGACATTCAATCAGAATTTCGATTTTCACGTGTTAAATGAACGGTTTTAGACCATTAATATTTCTACGCTTCGAAATTTTTATACAATAAATACTTATATTTTATACAATAAATACTTAAATTTTTATACAATAAATACTATCAATTTATACAATAGATACTTCCTTCGAAAACTATCGACCTGTTAGCCAATGATAAAAATTGTATTTTAATATATTTCATGATGACAATTTCATGCTAACTCGAAAGTTTATTATTTTTATTTTATTACTATTATTTTCTGTCTTGAATTGTCTGAGAAAAATGCATCTGTTCCAATATGTTCTATATATATGCTCTAATATATTTGTAAATTAAACTCGATTGACTCTAATTAATTAATAACGTGAAATAAGTTGTATAATCTGAAAACATTGTTATTTTCACACCAGCGAATTATTCATTTATCAGAATATACATTTCATTCGAAGTAAATCGAAAGTCTCGAAAAAATGAAAAAATAATGGAAAGAAAAGAAATAAAAACAATGGAGAAGACGAGAATCTCACACACCTGTGAGAATCTCGAGTAACGAGCCACGAAGAATACAAGGCAATCCCACAAAATCGTGCTGCCCCCTTAAGTTCTTTTTCTTAACCCATCGCATTGCGTGAAGTCTGGGTAACATAGAAAACCGGTTCCTTAGTATTTATGCATCGTGTGTACGCCGCTTACGTCTTACAAAAGCATAAAATGCATCGTCCTTTCGTCCCTTTATTTACCGACACTTACATACGTAAGATTTCTTTCATTTGATGTCACTTTTTCCCTTTTAACATGCCAAGCCACTATATACAGGATGCACCATTTCAATCTTTATTGTCACAATTGCAAATTATATATTCGTTGTTCGAAAAGACATTTGAAATGGAACTTACTCTGTTTCAAAATGAACCTCTTCTGATAGATGCAAATCTCATCTAAAAAAACTTCTTCCAAGATTTCAAGATGACTCTTTTTTTACTCTTTAGGGATATCTTCCTTGATTAAGAATCTAATCTATTCCAAGACGAATATTTTTGTTCTATGATATATTGATGTTTATGCAAAATAATTAGAATCATTAAACACTGGAAAAATATCCTAACGTACAAAAATTAGAATTTCCTACTCTATACGTAATCGAAATATTTTAACCACATTAATATTGCTTACACACGAAATGTTGAAAACTTTTTGTTTTGTGTCGAACGAGAACAAGTTTTTATGAAGTGAATGTAATGTTATACAAACCTATACTACATATTGCTTAATTAAATATTATTCGAATATTTTTCAAATACAACATAGAAAATCACAACGTTTCTGCACAGCACTACAATACGTTCGAAAAATTTAAAATGGCTATAACTGTCCCTTTATTTCAAAAGATGGCGCTGTTAACTACAAACGAGATTTTAAATTTAAAATATGTAATGCAAATAATGTATCAAATAATGTATCTAATATTTCTTAATAAAAAAAAATTTAGAGTTTAAATTACAAATTATTTGTAATTGTCATGTTTAAACATTATTTTATTTTTCTATTAGACCGAAACTACAGTAAACAACATTTTTCAATTTATTTACGAGTAACGATGATTGATTTCTCGAAATTGTACGGTCTGTTTTCATTTTCGAGATATAAACAAAATACACATGTTTAAATGTAAAACTAAAGTAAAAGTTCATTATTCTGAGATATTTTAAATATATCCTCTAATTAAAGGATAGATATCTAAAATTTAGGATTAGAATCTGAATTTTGATGAAACCTCAATTCAATTCAACTAAATTCAAAGCTTAAATAATCCCATACTCCAATAAAGTGATATTATAAATAAAACTATTCATATCTTTTATTTTATTAAAGATATTTCTCTTAATATACATTACTTATAATAACAAAAGCAAATAAAGTATTTGAAGTATAGAAAAATAAATATTTCTTTTATATATTTACTCATTTATACCTATAAACTATATCTGTACACGCATTATATTATTATGTAATTAATTTCAAAATGTCCTGCATTGTGGAATGTAAATTATTTTACTAGTTCAATGTGAGAGGAATGAGCTTCTTCATCAGATGAATAGTCTTGAACACGTGGTATTATAAAAGATGCAGCAATCTCTTCCGATGATGACGAATCTGATGATTCTTTAAAAAATAAGTCAATTTAATTATATTTAATTTATAAAAGAAAATATAATAACCAACTTACGATCATTTGTGACTTTACGTTTTTTTTCTTCTTGTTTTTCTTCAATCTTTTTATCTTCTTCATAATTGAAACCATCATCTCCAGAATCTTCATAGATAGTAAAATGAAGATACGAAAGAATGCACACAAGTGCTATGAAAAACAAATTTGTACCAATACCAACAACAGCAGATAAAATTGGCCAATGATACATTAAATAACGTAGGCCCGATAAATGTGCATTTATCATAATGTTTGCAGAGTAGAATTCGATGTGTCTTGATTGTATTTCAACATAAATAATTGTAACTGGATGACTTTGATCTTCTTCAAAATTATCAAATAATTCAAGAACTACATTTTGTTTTTCTTCTGTAGCACCAAAAATCATCATAGGTGAAAATGTAAATGTTGTAAGTGCATGTAATAATGTGCTACGATAATGTAACATAGTAGATCTACATGTATGTCCTACAAGGAAAGTATCTCTGCTGCGTAATTCAGCACAAACCATGAACATACCTATTTAAAAATTATATTTATTAAATGTTATTTTTTAATTTGTATTTACAAAGATTCAGAAATTACCAAGTTCTTTATTAGCTGGTGATTCTGGCATCTCTAAATGTAAATTAATTTTATATGGTTGGCCAACCATTAAAATTTGTTGTTTATTTGTTAATTGCACAAATGCAGATGGAAAGCTACAAATTCCTCTTTCTTCATTACAGGACCTATAACATAGCAAATTTTAAATTTAGGATGCATGTAATATAACGTTTTAATGGTCAAAAAAAAAAAATATATGCTTCAAGATATGATCTTTTTTCCATTAACGTACAACTGAGAAATCAAGCTTACTTAAACTGTAGATGTACTGGTCGTACATATGAGATGTTTGGTACATAAGCATAATAAAATGCCGTGTAAAGAAACACAGATAACCAAACAATAAGAATGCTACTAATAATAATAATTCCACCACTTAAAATTACATCTTTAGCAGATTGTACACCTCTTTTTGTTTTATTCTGTACATGAAATATTTTTTTATAAACTTGTTCTAATAACCTCGAAATAAACATTGCAAACAAAATATATTATAATAAATTTAATATATTAATATATTACAAGTTAATCATAATAAGATAAAATATTTATCAATATTAGTCAACTTTTTTTCAAATAATTCGACAATAAAATACAGATTAACTACATTTCAACTTCTGAATATTGGTAGCATTGATGTGTGTGTGGTCTGTGCGCGCGTGCGAATGTGTAAATGTATAAAGTACAAGATATAAGTATAACTGCTCTATATTTTGATCAAATTAAAGAAAATTTATAAAAAAATTATATAAAAAATTAATATATGAATTGCTCTGAAATACATTAAAAATATATATTAAATTTAACTTTAATAAATATTTAATAAATATACAATTGAAAATTATCTTTACTGATATTAACATGATATATTTTTTAAAATTTAATTTAAAATTTTAAGACAGGTTTTCAATATAAAAACGCATAAGAACAATATGAGAAATACATTCCATAGGAAGTAGTACATTTTATAACATATATTATGATTATAAAATATCGCAGTTGATAACATATGTGAAGTTTTCAGTCAATTTATACATTACATTACATTAATATTTATGTTAAAGCAAAAAATATAATTTAGTTTACTTTCCTTTTCTATGTTCCAATCTTGGTCTTCCTTTTTTAGTTGTTGGTTTATCTTTTCCTTTATTTAATAATGGATGAGTTTCTGAAAAATATTAATGATATATTGCATAAAGTTATTATTAATCAAATGCAAGCTGTTATTAATCAAATGCAAACCTTACCATCTACTGGTGCACCTTGCAAATGAATATCATGAGAACGATGTTTTTTCATAGGTGGTTCATGTAATGTTGTTTGATTATCTTCTGAATCTTCTACATCTGGTGATATTGGTAAAAACTGCAACGAACCAATATCTTCCATTTCTTCATCAGAACTACAAAAGGCAGCCACTCTATCTATAGACGCAACATCTACTTCTATCTCCTCATCTTGAGCCTCTTCACCTTGCACTACAGATTTATCTTCATCACTCAAGTCAAATTCACTTTCTCTTTCTTCATACTCAACATTTTCATCTAATTCCTTAAAATCAGGTGCAAATGCAGACCAATTTTCAACTTGATTTTGTGCCCAAATAGAAACAACACCAGATGATATAGAAGCAATAATTGGTCTCACTGGATGCCACTGCAGTATTATAAATTATAACATTATGATTTTGTGAAAGTTCAAATAAAAAGTTAGATTCAAGTCATTTATGATGATATAATACAACTTTTCAGGATCTGTTTAAATCCAATGTCGAATCTAGTTTTTAAATATTTGAAATCGGAATTTTTCATTTTATTTTGTTAAAATATTACAAATTAATAATACTTACAACAACGTCAAGTAATAATTCTCCTTTAGTTCCATGTAAAATTTTTACTAAATTTCCAATACTTTTTTCCCACACATATAAAGCATGCTGTCTTGCAGATCCAGCACAAACATACTCCCCATCTCCAGAAAAACAACACTTTTTCCACATAGTTTTGTTTACAAGATCTTGCAACTTTTGTATTGGTTCTGGTTCACCATCTTTTCCACAAGCCAATACTTCAGTACTATCATATACACGAATTACTCTATCTGATGTATTTACTAAGAAACAAGAACCTCTTCTAGCAAATTCAATGCTCTTCACAGCTGTATTACTAGCTGTGCCTTGTGATATTTTATAAGAAGCTTTCACAGTTAAGGACTCTGCATCAAGAACTAGAATTCTACCACGAGCATTTCCAGTATAGACATAATCTCCTCGACGATCAAAAGACGCTACTATGTTTAAATCACTCTAAAATAAATGAATATTAAATATCAATGTTAAAAATATTAAGCAATAACTTTAATAATAATATTAAACTTACGTCATCATCAAGAGGTATAACTCTATGGGTACCCTCAATATCAACCATTACTGCTGCATGTCTCATTGGACACACTAGAAATTTATTAAGATTTCTTGGATGAAACTGCACTTTTAATATTGGAGAAGGAAATCTGTATTTTTGATCACATTCTCCAGATAAAACATCCCATATACAAACATTATTATCTGTAGATGCACTTAATAATTTGTGTCCATTCCTAGACCAGCTAATTGACAAAGACAATGATATAAAATTGATGACAAATTAATTCAAGTTACTTACCTCAATGAACAAACAGGATGTACATGTGCACTAATGATTTTGGCAACACCCCGTGTTAAAAAATCCCAAATAACAATTCTACCATCATTACAGCCAACAGCAAGAAGAGTTCCTCTTTTATTAAACGTACAAGTGACTGCTAATGATATACAATCTAATGTACCATCAAACTCCTAATGATTATAAACATTTTCATTTTATTGTCTGTGATTCAGAAATAAAAAGTACATTATATTTGTAAAAATATCCTACCTCTGGATAATTCTGGCCAAATGATTCTGTAAAAAAGAAATTATGTATGTTAAAAAATTGAATAAAAAAAAATTTTTTTTAAATATTTACCTAATAATTCTAAATTCATTTTTATTTTATTGTCTGTGTTTACTTCTTAGAATTATTGCTATATGATTAACTATATGGTTGTAGCATTGACCATGAATAGAACAGATATAACACATATAGTTCACATTCTGAATTACCAACTCAAAATATTTTTTATGCTTATTATGATCATTGTAGTCAATGTTATGATTTACCATAATGAAGATAGAAATTATATCCAATTCAAACATTGAAAACAATATAAATCTAAAAACTGTAAATATTTGTTAAATGTCACATGTGATACGAGAAACGTAAGGAAACCAACAAACGTGAAATACGAGAAAGCATTGAATGCCATATCTATTCTGTTCTTAATCAATGTTTGTAGCCTGACTATTTTGAATAAGATTTTATATGTCCCTAAAATTAAATACTTAAAATATTATCGTTTACAGAAAAAAAATATTATTAATCTTTTTTTTTCCTAAATATATTAACCTAATGAAACATTTTTTATATAAAAACAGTTGTGCAACATACAAAATTATTACATACGATCGATTTTCATAGGAACGTTTCATAGAATCTATCGAATCCAGTGCCCACTATTGGTATTCACAAAATACTTACTATTACTTACATTAGTAAATATGGCTACTTGTATTTGCGTTTGAATACCTATGTGGTGAATACATATTTGAAAACTACTACTTGTAATTATCTATGAAGAAAGAATTGCCACTAGTTAAAACTGTGTAAATAACATGATGTCTTATACTTGTACGTTTATCTGCTTATATAAATAATAATTTAATTTGTACAGAAGAACATTACATTCGTGTGCTTTCTGTTACATACATTTTATAAACATTCACACCATAATGTTTTGGTTTTTAATAATTGCTTTTTTATGTTATGTTAGATTCTTTATTTAGTAGAATGGGCCTTAGAAATGGTCAGCGAACAATAATAACAGCTGCTACGAAAGATGTACCAGATATAAGTATTCCATGGTTTCGTATTTCGGAATCTAACCCTGCAGAGCACGATGAAAGTTGTTTAACTCGTATTCACACAGTACCTTCAGATATTACGGAATCATTAATGTCAAATATGACACTTGAATTAAGAAAGCAAACAGAAGTGTTCAAAGAATTTGGTATTTTAGTTAGACGACCTGCAGTGGAAATAATATCATATTTAGAACAAACAGACTTTACAAAGTCTATAAACAAATATATTTTATGTATCCTTCAATAATTCATATTTAATTATTTAGTTAATTCTAACTGTAAAAAAAAATTTATGATTTAACTACATACGACTGTATTTTCACTATTTATTAGATGGTATACAAGGAGCAGGAAAAACAACATCTTTATTACATTTGATTCATTATGGCCTTGTGAAACGATATTTTGTACTTCATTTACCATGGGGTATGAACTGAATTATATAATAATAAATTATTTGTAGAATATATTTATCATACAAATTTACTTATGTGTTTAAAGTTCAAACTTGGTTCAGATATCCAAGAGATGCAGTCGCATCCCCTTTGGAACCAGATAAAATAGACTTGCCTCAATCAGCAACAAAATGGTTAAAATATATTAAGGAAATAAATAAAGTAGCACTATCACAGCTTGATGTACGTAATTATTGAAGTTTATTTTATTGTTATATATAATTAAAGCAATTAATTTATAGCTGAAGACTACTAAGGAATATACCTGGTCCCAAAGAGAAATTACAAAATCTGGAGATTCACTTTCTAATCTTATTGAATTTGGAATACAAAGAAATAAATTTGCTTGTAGTGTTATTAATGTTTTAGTAGATGAACTTAAAATAGCCAGTACAGCAGGAAAATGTAGAACATTAGTTATTATAGATGGTTTTAATGCATTTACTTCTAGCATAACACACGTAAAAGATGAAAATCATACATATGTACCACCTGAGAGGATATCAATAACATCTACATTCTTGAGTAGTGTAGATTATAATTGGTGTAATGGTGCTGCAATATTAACAGTAGATAAAAGAGCAAATAAAGTATGTAAAAATTGATATAATATTGTACAACAAAACCACTATCAAGTATCTAACTAAAATAAATTTATTTCTTTTTCTTATTTACAGGATAGGAAAGATTCTGATTATCCAACATATTTACTTGGTAAAAAAGGATTTGAGCTTCTGGATCCCTTTCTACCCATTTGCGTCGAAAATTATTCATTCGATGAATTTAAAACTATATTAGAATACTATAAAGATCGAAAATGGATAAAAAACATTAGTGATAAAGGACAAAGAGAATTGGAGTTACTATCCAATAAAAATCCACATCAGCTTTGGACACTTTGTAAACCATTATATTAAAATCATTTTACATGCTAATAAATATTGTTATTAAGGAACTGAATAATTACTTCATATTATTTTTCCTTATTTATGATTTTTATTTAATTAACATTTAAATTCAAGATTTTTATTATTATAATAAAAATTCATGTTTTATTAGTAGTATTTCTACATGCTACTTTATTAACATGAACAGTACATCAAATAAAAAGGAATGTAATATTTGTAATAATAATATATATTACGATTACGTAATGTAACATTCTTCGTATCTACTTTTATTTCGTAAAAGAAAAGTCAACTACATACGAAAGATTTCATCAAATTCTAAATTTGACGTTTACTTATTTGTAGGCTGCAATATCTCTAAAACTTTATTAATGTCTCCATTCTCAGCATCCAACAAATAAGTTAATAGTCCACTTTGATTTGAGAATCCCATCTTCAACATAGTTTCAATAGCTTCGTTAATTCTTGGATTCTCATGATGTATTACCTTCTTTTCTTCTGGTAACTCAGGGTATAGTGTTTGGGTTGAAGATCCTTCCGGTGCTGAAGGTGCAGTTGAAGAAGACGGAATCTTATAAGATATACATAAGATATATATTTTTAAAAATAAAAATAAAATTTTTACGAACTGTATACTTGTAGACTTTGTATTAATTTAAACTATATTTCATAATATTTTACCTGTTTTATACTTGTTTCATTCGCATTAAATGAAGTTGAAGATGCTTGATTAATTTCAGCAGTATCATTTTTATCTATAATAGTCCATTCATCAGCCACTACTTTTGTATCTTGACTAGTAGTTGATGCAACATCTGATATTGATCCTTTATCTTCTTTAGTATCATCGAGCAGTTTTCTTCCTTCTCCAGGAAATTTCCTGGCATCATTTTCATCTGGATGTGTATCATTGTTAGATTCTTCTTTTTTCTCAGGCTTGTGATTCTGAAAAATATACGAATGAATTTCAAATTAAAATTAATTTCAATGATAACAATGTTGAATTACTTTTGTAAATTTCATAAACTTTATTCTTTATTTTTGTTTGTTATTAATATTTATTACCTTAAAAGGCTCTGGACCAATTGATGTTTCTAATACTGTATCAATAATGTTATTTAAATATGGTGCATAACTTTCCAACCAAGGATAAATGCTACTATGAATTCCTTGAGAAGTATTTTCATTACAAGCATGTTTCTTATTGAAATGCACACCATTTTTTTTTAGAATTTTTCTCAAATGATGAATCAAACTTCGACTATGATGCCATTGTAATGGTTCTGGCATACGGATCATATAATGATGCGAATGTATTGATTCTTTCTCACATTGTGCACATAAATCATAGTCTTCGCATTGAATGCATTTGTATCTGAATCCAATTATGTCTTTATCACAACCATCACAACATATACCAAAATGAATTGTTTTATCCTTCTTCTGACTTGGTATTTCTTGCTTAGATGGAAGAAGTTTGACATTAAATCTTTTTCGGGAAAACATTTCTTTTTGTGCAATTTCTAATTCTTCGTCAGATGATATTATGATTTCATCACCTTCAGCGTCTACGATATATATTAAAAATTAGATATTTAAAATCATTGAAGAATTATGATAAAAGAACTAAACGATTTTATTGTTAAATTTTTAAAGAATAGATAAGGTGATGCAACTATTTTTATATGTCATAATTACCTTGCCAGGAAACGATGAAATTCTTATTAGTTAATTCTGGGAATGTTAACTTGATTTTTTCATAGAAATCGTCATAGCGTACATACTGTGGGCCATTATACTTCCGAATTGCTATGACGGAAGAGTCTTTGTTTTGCAAACATATTTTATACATTATTGAATTTGTATTTATCTCGTACAACTAAGAATGAAATATGCACTATTTGCGAAAATATACAAAAGCTATTACTTTGCACAACACACAAGTTTTCTTGCGAAGTTTCACTGTCGTATGTCCAGATGATTCTATTACGATACTTATATACTACGCACCTACCAAACTTATTCTGCAGAATTGGATCGATTGTACAAAATGGCGTACTCGATAACTAGGTAGTTTTCTATTCTACGTTTTTATGACGTTAATTTTAACAATATATTTAAATAATTTTGTTCATCTTATATTTCAATCATCTATCGTTAAATAAAGTTAATACTATGTTTGTAAAACTTTCCTATGTGAATTAATGGTGAATTTTTGTTAAAATTTGAACGGCGCCATTTTTGAATGAGATGCACAATTGGTAGTCACGTGACATATGCATGTACGTAGAAACGATGATTCATAGATAGAAATTATTACATTTAATCATCACTTTCTTAATATTATTGCAACAGATAGTTCGAAATTCTTTAATATTTTTTATTTTTTTAAAAACTTGTTTAATATTTGAGTAATTTAAAATTGGAACGACTAATACTTGACGCATAATATATACTGAATTTCTAATTAAATATGTAAGTAATAAATTATAATTTACTTGGTCATTTTTATTTCATTACTTGTAACATCTTTATTTAATCATGTTACTAATAACAATAATTTGATATGCTCTAATATTGTATTCTTGCAATTATTATAAATATAACGAAAGGTCGTTCGAGAAATTTATGCATTAATACAATTATTATGAAAATTACTCATACAGAGTGTTCCGTGCAACATGACGCACTATTTTTCAATCATTTGCGATCATGTGATAAAAAGAAATTATCAATGTCGAATGTATAACAAATAGCGATAATTAGAATTTCAAAAATAGCGAAATCTTATGTTTTTTTCAAGTAGGATGAAATATATTCTTTTCATTATATTGTAGGAGATATTAAAACTAATTCAAAAAGCATATAACATTATATTTTTATATAGTGCTATTTTTACAATAATGGAAATAGTTGAAATATTTTCCGTCGCATTTTACTTTTGAACAAANGGAAATATTTGGTATAATGGAAATATTTTCCGTCGCATTTTACTTTTGAACAAAATAAATATATTAGATTTTGGATAAATAAAGATATTAGATTTTGAATCTTATGGCTTATTTTACTACATCATACAAATTCATTTCTACGTTCTATGTTAACATTCTGTAATACAAAGTCTAATGGTTGAAAAACCGTGCACCGCATTACGTGGAACACCTTGTATGTATAAATGTTTCGTTTCGGATAATCATTTTTGAAAAGAGGGATTAATCATTAAAATGTAATTTGCTAATGGAAATAGATCGGCACATAGCATTTACCTAATGATGTAACATATTAAAATTAACTCTACATATGATAGACATATAAGACTTAAATTGTTTAAAATTGCTTAGCCAATAATTTCTCATTAATTGATTAAGTAATATTTTTATCATAAATACTTATAAGTACTCAATCAACATTTTTATAACTTTTATCAATTTTAGCACTGTAGGACTAAGTTTAAAAGGTATTGAACATGAAAATAATACCACCGTCTTTTATAATTTAATTGATTTAATACAAATATTAATTATCTTGTTTGCATTTTATCTATTATGTTTTATCGCTCATCATACTGTCATCATAATAATGCCCATCGTTACATCCTATTTAATAGATTACCATCGTAGCCAACATAGTCTTTTTGAGAAGTTGCATTTTTCATGTCAAAAGTATGCACAAATGTTTCGTGAATATTTGATGTTAATTCTTGGATAAAAGTACTTGTCTCTACTTACGAGAATTCAGTCATCGACGATTATCATAGTCTTTTGCGCGTCCTCAACTTCTCTTGAATATATGCATGTATAATTTGTGATCTTTTTCGAGAGAGAAGAAAAAAAGAAGAGGCAATTAATTTTAACAAAATGAAATTTACTATGTATTTCAATTTCATTTCTATGTTTTTTCATTTAACGGGAGCTACAATATACGCCGACGGATCACTGTACGTTCCTTTAATAAAATGGATTCGCACATATTATTCGACTTCTGCTGTCTTTTTGATGCATTCACTTAGCGAGAACGAACATTTCGATGGTATGATTTTCAAATATTTTTACATAACAAAAACATTTGTAATATGATAAGAAGAAAATATATATTTAGTTATACAAGATAATAAATATTTATTTATATTATTTAGGCTTGAAGATAGCATATGTGTCACACACATGGTCTCGTCTTCTTCATCGTGAGCAAATTGCAACTCTGAGTTGTAGATTCAAGGATATTCACGCACTGAAAAGAAATAGTATCCTCCGACCGTTAGTCATCATTTTTCTGTCTGGAACTGAAGCCGTTTCCGAATTTTCGAGATACTCGAAGTCTTTGAAAATGTCTTTATTTGCATGGTTTGTAATATTTATAACAGAGTGGATGGACAAGAAATATTGCTACAATCCATCGGGAAATCCATTTCATTTGTTATTTGATACTGAAATGCTGGTCATGTGTTACGGTGATCCTATTCTTCGCGAGTGGTATTCCGTGGATGGGAACAACACCGTCATTTTCGACCTAGTGAAATGGTATCCAGAGAGACAAGTGGGATCGTCAACGGCTGCTTTGAGTTTGTTGACCAATTTGAGTCTATATGAGAGGAGAAATGATCTGAAAGGGAAAGTTCTGCGAGCTGTCACTGTCCAGGCAAAAATTCAAATATTCCATTGCTTATGATTCACAGGTAGAATTATCAGAGTTTATGAGATTCACTTTTGTCCGTAGAACTCGGTATTAGTCAAGGTTAGAAATAATGAATTCGAAGGATATTTTAGCAGAGTGATCAGCGAGCTTGAGAATTATCTGAACTTTACTCTCGACATCGCGTTCATCGAAACCGAGTTCGGAATCTTCAATACGACGACGAAAAGTTGGAACGGAGCAATTCGCTTAGTGGCTTCTGGAGAAGCAGATATCGGATTAGCCGATTTTTCGATGACAAACATCAGACTTGATTACATTGATTATATGATTCCTATTTTTACCCTTAGAAAGTCTTTGTACTTTAAACAACCGGAAGTACTCACGGTGAAATGGTTTGCTTATTACAAGGTATATACATGACATTGCTAAACTATACTTATGTAGTTGCCTGCACATTTAAAGATATACATTTTTTTAGGTTTACAGTTTCACACTCTGGATGTCTTTGCTTATAACAATCATGATCGCATTATTTGTTTTGGCTTTTATTAGATCTCAAGTGGAATCCACTAATCTCATCAGTGAAATATCCCATGAATTTATTCGAGTTTGGGGTATTTTCTGTCAACAAGGAATCACAACTGGTGAATCGATAAATTTAATAACTTTGACGAATATCTGCTTTAAAGTTTTACTTTCTTTTATAAGAAAAGATTAAGCATCTAATAGAATCTCTTTTCGCAGAATTTCCGCAGAATTCATCGCTGAGATTAGCATACTTTACCATACTCGTTACTGGTATAGTGTCATTTGCCGCTTATTCCGCGTCTATGATATGCTTCGTAACAGCTCGCGTTCGTAATATACCCTTCCGTACACTGCAAGAGTTCCTCGATGATGATACATACAGTATAATCGTTCAAAGATCTTCCTCGGACTATGATATATTTACTGTAAGTTTGTGTCTAATAATGGAGAATTCTGGCACGATATGTATGCTTTCACTTTTACCTGTACGTTGAGAGATTACATCACGAACGTTATGTGATGTAATGTGAACGATCGACATAACACTCGACGAATGAAAAAGTACCACTTCCTGAATGAATCGTGAATAAAATGTATAGCATGTACATGGGTACATGCAGTTTCCATTAATATTACGTTGTAGAAAGGATAATTTGATTTACAGAAATCGGAGGATTCTATTTCGCGGCGCATGATGCAAAAACTAAAGCCGAGAGATGTTCTACCACTTGATACAGACACTGCATTTTACAACGCAAGTTCGCTTTTATGATAACGCTTTAAATAGAATTTTCTCAACTATCTTAAACGTTTCCAGATCTGCAAAGATGGCTCATTAACGTATTATAGCGGTTTTAATACGAAACTACGGAAAACGACAAATTACCGCATCCCGTGCCATGTTACCTTTGTTGACGTCGGCCGAGTGGATAGTTTGTCTCTGATTCTACCGAAAAACAGTCAGTTCACCTCCGTTTTGAATTATTAGTTAGTATCGATAGACGTGCTATATGCACTCGGCAATTTATTAAATAAGAAAGTTATTTTTTTTTTTCTATTTAAAATATTCATCACAATGTTGCAGTATGCAGAAACTGTTGAACAGTGGTCTACTGAACCGGTTGAAGAGCGAAGTAACTTTCACGGAGAAAACCAAATTCGAGCCGGTTGGGTTTTACAGCATCGTATCTGTATTAATAATCTTCCTCGGCGGTATTATATTAGCACTTGTAATACTGCTCATAGAGATATTTTACAATAGATATGTAAATTCTTATTTTTATAATTACCCGAACGACGAAGGGTAATTTTTCCATGTATGCTTGTCAAAACATTTGCTAATGTACTTTGGTCAACTTCGAGTTGAATTTCTTTCTTTAGCTTTAATAGTGAATGTAATCAAATAGATTTAAAGACACGATAATGAAACATCTATGGCACCGGAAATGACACGTCTGATTTTCTTCTCTTACATTATTAAGTGAAAAGTCTGGCGTGTAACCGATGCGAAAGTATGATACGCACAATAATAAAGAACGTCCACTAAATCACAGCACAGTGCATATTCCGAAATGCATACACCTGTACAGGCGTACATTTTCCATCGACGTTAATCTTTGCAACAATTTGCACGTAATCTGTACGATTGCACGGTTAATGCATACCGCGGACCATTACGCCCCTAATGAGATACTATCCCCGTCTCTAGATCTGTAAATTCGATAAATTCCAATATAACTTGCGGTGTTTCTATTCATATTTAGTTCTGTTAGTCAGCATCAAAAACGATCGAGCATCGGGTAAAGGCAAAGGATACCACCTTAGTTTGCTGAGTTTTTAGAAATTCGCGAACACGTTGGCCATTAGAGAATATTATCAGTGTTCAAGAAGATGCGAAGCGGTCGAGTATCTCAATTCTGATTAAAGAAACGATTTTATCATTGAATCGACGGACAAATCGTTCTCCTTGTCGTGAGATGGCACGAATGACTTGTACACGACTGATCGTCCTGCTGCTCCTGCCTGTCTCAACGTTCTCGGTGGACGTAAATGACGCTTACAAATATATTCATCTAATCCAGGACGTTCACTACTATTACGAAACGTCCTGCATCATAACCGTATTCTCGAACAATCACGACAGTAAGTTTCGCTCACTTTTGACTTACTATGAAAGTAGTAGATTCAACCGTATTACTTAAATTCATTTCTTTTTTCCTCGTTTAAAGTCTCCCTCAGTCTGTTGTTGCTAGCGATAAGAGGCGATCGCGAACAATTGTCGTTTTCAGATTTCAATGAAACTTCCTTCGCTTTTACATGGTCACGGGCTTTCTCACAGCTAGGCATCTTGACAACGAGCGTAAGATTTTCTCAACTGCCGCGTGAGTCTAGGACGTTCCAAAGTTACATGAGGCGTCCGTTATACGTCGTCATCCTCACCACGAAGGAGAACATGGACGAGTTTTCGATGGTAACCAGACGGATCGATACCTCGTTTTCCGTCTGGCTCGTGATGTTTCTGCCATATTGGGGAAACCCCTTGCGAGACATTTGTCAAAATCCTGTTGGAAACCCGTTCAATTTGAAGTTCAATACGGAGATGCTGGTGCTTTGTTACGATCAGCCACTTTTAAGGGAGTGGTACGCGTTGTCCGATAATCAAACGAGGATGTTTGACTTGGCTACCTGGAAAAGTAGCGTAGGGATAAAATTGGAGACGGACAGTCCCTTGTACGGAAGGAGAAACTTGTCTGGACAAACGATACGTGTCTCGATCCTCGAGGTAAATATTACGACGAACTTCAACTCAGAGAGAGTATTTTTCGAAACTTATGGTCGATGCGAATTCAAGGATTCCCTATTCGTTGAGCTGAAGAACGGAGTCCTTACGAACTTCTTGGGTGCAGTGATCAAAGAGCTGAGTAAATCGATGAATTTTAAGATCGAAGTGGCAAGCTCGGTATTGATATACGGTAGCTGGAACGAGGAAAAAGGCATATGGACAGGAGTGATTGGCGAATTGATAACGGACAGGGCGGACATCGGCGTCGCGGAATTTAGTATGACTACAAGCAGACTGGACATCGTGGACTTTACTTTCCCATTGATTTTGTCCCGCAATAGAATATACTTTAAGAAACCCGATGGCTCGTTCATACACTGGTCTGCTTATTTTAAGGTTTCCATTCTCAATGAATTTATTCTATTTTTTCGTAGTAAAGTAGTGGATTGTGACCACCATCGCAAGCTCATAAAATAAAGATCAGTGGTCATTTTAAAACATCGTATCGGAATTCATCGGTATTCATGAACTATCGCAGTAATGGATTATTTTCAGATATTCACAAAAGGCATTTGGGCAGTAATAATATGCTTAATCGTAACCACCCCGATTTTCCTGACTCTCATGAAGACGAAAGGCCGTGTCGTGTTGGAAATCCTAGCGGATAATTACATATACGTTTGGGGGATTTATTGTCAACAAGGACTGTCAGGTAACTGTAGAGAGACAAACGCACGAAATGAAATATTTTCGCACGAAATTGATCTCTTACAGAGTTTCCAAACGAGTCCTCGATGAGATTGGCTTTTCTATCGATCTTCTTATCGTCGTTGATTGTTTTATCCGCTTACTCCGCATCGTTGATCAGCTTTTTGACAGTCTCTACGGTTACGTTACCTTTCACCACGATGGAAGAGTTCGCCAATCATGGCTCGTATAAACTGATCACGTATAAAAACAGTGCAGATTATGAGATGATAATTGTAAGACAGATACACGTAAAACAGACGATATCGAAGAAGCAGTACAACAGATACCTATAATTCCAGGCCTCTAACACTACCATGTTCGAGAAACTGAAAAAGTTGTTGAAGAAGAAGGAGTATTTACCTTTGACGGCTCACGAGGGCTTTGCACAAGTTCGTTAAGTCCAATGTTCGACCTATCGATCTATATTTTTACGAATTTTTCACGTTGAATTTACGCTTAAAAACATCAAATTCCAATATCATACGTGAACGAATATTTCAAATTTATAATTAACGATCTCACAGGTTTGCAGCGAGAAAGTGGGATTTTACATATCAGAAGCGATAAAGAAAGCAGCCAGCCCGTTACCGTGTGTAATTTCGTCCATCGAAGCGGACAGGATCGACAATTTAGGTTTGATCTTGAAGAAAGACAGTCAGTACACAGGAGTGGTGAATTATTAGTAAGCACATTACTGTTAATTTTATTAACATATCATTGAAATTCGAAATTATATCGAAGTTTGAGTCTTGAATATTCTTTCAGTCTGCGACGATTCAAAGACAACGGGGTACTGACCAAATTAAAGAATTCGTTTCTAGGGATTAAAAAATCTCACAGGAAAGAGGACGTCACTGTCACTTTGAGCGGAGTCGTGCCTATCTTATGTCTTCTGGCTGGTGGAGTAATCTTTAGCTGTCTCGTGCTGATACTCGAGAGGACGTGCCATAATCTTTGGCATTCTAAATATAGGAGAACTTTTCAATCTGCTTTATGGCGGAAATTCTTCGATGGAAAGCTCGTAGTAGATCCAGCAAACAAGGAAAGCCGAATGAAAAATCTCGTGGAAAGTTATCAAAAGAATTACGAGACAGAGATTTCACGTAACAAAATCTTTTCGACGCAATAGAAGGAGATTTGCTTTATCGTGATTAGATAAATTAACGGAGAATGTTCGATGTAACGATAATGTTCGCGCGTTCGCTGCCTATCAATAGGCCAGTCTCGTTAATTTGTCATGTATTCCCATTCTATGCGCGAAATCACTTTCACTTTATGCAGCAGCAGCATCGCTAGATCGCGAGTAATTAGTTGCAAATTTCCGCATAACATTTTAACGTGGCGTGCTTTTCAACGAAACCTCTCGATCATAATGCTAGCTAACTGCGTTAATCACCGTTGTAACTAGACTCGTGTTAATCTGTGTAATAAAAGGTGTACGATTTTGTAGTACGCTTTATTGCGAGTGAATCTCAACAATCCTTTGACATTCAAATCGCTGGTGACTTTAGCTGACGGATGCAGCCAGTAACCGAGAGTAGCGATCATGATTTTATTTACATCCACATGCATCTTGATATCGTTAATTCGAAAAGTTCGAGCCGCGATATTACGTAAAAGCTGATTGCACAACAGCGGTAATTATCCGGTGATCGCGTTAGCCGCGAAGACGCGTAGATTCGTACGAAAGTAATTGACCTAAGACCTTTGGAGAAATTCACCCACGTGACTATCTTCCCACGTGAATCCGCCGATATCTACTAGTTGATGAACACATACTCCCTTGTTGCTTTACCCTCATCCTTCAATCCTGTCAAACAGGGATGTCTACGTTCGAAACGTGGAAATTGTACGGCATTTGACCGTGAGAATAACAGATGGTGCAACTTTTCGAGGAAAGGCAAGACATATCCTTTGAATCCGTAGCTTCGAATTTCAGTTTCGCAACGTGCACGTAGGAGAGTGATCGGACGTGTCGTTCAACTCGAGTGGTACCTACGTGCAACGTAGGAGACTGGAAATAGCGCTGCAAGCATTCCCAAGGAAACATCGGGACATAGACAAACAAAGATGCATTGATAGCTTCGCATGGTCCATGTACATAGTGCTAGGTTTGATGCTATCGAGTTAGTTTGGAAGTCAACGCAGTGACCGGATACAGGCGAGCACGCGTTGCGTTTCCGCTTTCCGTTTGGCCGGAAATGACCTTTGCCTCGTTAGAAAAAAGTTCCACGCGCTCGTTGCCGATCTTTCGCCGTTAAATCCTGCCACGATCGTATTTGGCGATTATAAAAGGAGTTGTCGTCACATTTCGTATTTACCATTTTGAGGGCGCATCGACGAAACAACCACAAAAACAGCGAAACTGGATCTATCGCGAGGTGTTAATTCACCGTCTTCGATCGTATCTTCGATCGAAGTGCTATGCTTGCTATAATTTTTTTTTTTTTTTATCGGCGACGGAAGAACCGGATAACCTTGACGTTAGAACGCGCAGAATACGCTCGGATAAAAATCGACCGGCTCCGAGGTGACTAACGCCGATGACGAGGAACGTCGTTAATCGAAAACGACAGCGGGCACTCGAGGTGAATTTTAGACGTTCGATACGATATCGCAGGAGGCATTGCTGTCATGCGTGTCTATCTGGATCGGAGACGCGCACCGGACGACCTCGAATCCACCATCGATTCGAGCGCGGTGCACCGCGAAACGATCGATCGATGGTAATCGACGATCAACGTATGGTATTCCGTTTTAAAAGGAATTTATTCGCTGCACGTGGTAGTCATTGCTGGCAGGTTGTGTCATCTCTGGGCTTGTCCAGAATGCCATTATTATCGCGCCGCATGCGCGATGTCTAGACTCTAGACTACGCTGCTCTTAGCCTTTAACGATAATGAAAAAAAAAAAAAAAAAAAACTGCGAATCAGGAAACAATAATGTTCGCCGATAATGACTATTGTCAAAGAGGGAACAATGATGCATGGTGACATGGGGGTTTGCTTCGCAGAAAGTTCCGCGGGGAAATGAAGCTGCACACTGCGTGCAACGTGTCGGCGACGTAAGTACACGTCAGGCGCAGATAACGTGGAACGAAACCACGATGCGAACGAGGGGAACGGAATGAAGATTTACCCTTTCGTAAGTTGACGCGATTATCATGCAACGACGAACAAGTTGGCATGTCGTCGATCTTCCAGAAGGTCGTTGCTCAAACAAACGCGACAGCTAATAGCGACGCTTACTCGGAGAACAACTTTATCCGAGATATACTGGCGACCAGGTAACGTCGTGCGGGTCCGTTCGTCTCGTAAATCCGCTGTTGCGACTAACGAGGAGTTTGTTACTACCTCCGAGAAACGTGGGTGGTTATTAGCGTTGTATATTGGCTCATTGCCGCCTGGAAACCGTTTGTTCACCATCAATGATATTCAATGATATTCAACGTTGAAAACATCATCGCGAACACGGCCGTTTAAACATACACGTATGATAGGAATTGCTTGCCATTAATACGCGTTGCGACGTATGCGTGCATGGATCGACGACCGCGTGGGATCCCTCGACATTGCGAACGTCTTCGAATCTGGATCACATGGAAACGTGAGGTTGCATCTTGGAAACGCCGTGTCTTGCCATTTACGGCTTAATTACACCATACGGCGTACACCAACGGGTCGCGAGCGTAGGTGATTATTATCGTCGATAGAACGATCGATGGATGCATCACGTACGAAGGAGGACCCTCTCGCGCATTCCGGAGGGAAAACGAGTAAAAAAATTTGACAGTTGGCGGTCATCTGGCCTCTCGTTCCCTCCTCAATGCCAATTGTATCTACCCACGGGTCGTATACCGGGTGTCGCGTGGGTGTAGGCTCGTGCTGTACGCGTGCACGTAGTGGGGATCCTCCGGTACTTCACTGGCTCGCACGGGAAAGGAAAGGAAAAGAGTGGCGTACCTACACACAGCTGTGTGCCGCAAACGCGATTATGTTTCGTCGCTGGCAAACCCATTCAGTGCTCCTTACGGCACGAAGGAACTTGGTGCTGTTGCCGCTGCAAGCGTTCCGTCGCCGCATCACGCGTTCCCCGTGACTCTGGCAAATCACATCCGGCCGTGCAGAAGAGGAAATCGTGCGCGCGGACACGCAGATCAGCTTCGGCCACGCTCACGTGCACCAGCAGCACGTCCAGTTTCGAAAAGTTCTTTGTTCTCGACGCGGGAAAATTAGAACCTCGCGCCGTGGACGTTGGTTTCTGTTCCGTACCAGTTGTTACCACGCGATACTGAGTGAAGATCATATCTGATACGCGTTACGCTTTGCGTGGATACTGCTGAGTTTGCTGTTCGACGAAACTAGAAAAAAGAAAAAAAAAAAGAGAGGAAGAAAAAACCGACCAATCGAGGGTGAGTGCACGGGGCAGCTGTTCCACCGTGGGATCGAAACATTCGGGTAAGTTCGATCTGAAGATCGACGCGGTTTTTTTTTTCTATTTTAGAATCGTATAGGAGAAGAAAGAAATGAGAATCGGTAGAAAAAAGTATATATATATATGTAGATAATCGATGGTAAATTACCTTGCCCTTGCGAAACGCTAAGACGCACTCTTCTTTCCAACCAGTTGGCTGCGCGAAACGATCTACAGCTTTGTAATTCGCATTGTAAAGCTCGCCTCTTTGGCGTAGAGTAGTCACGAGGGGTAGTGAGTATTTACACCCTGGCAAGGAAGCCTCGAAACTTTATCAACAGGCGAACGCGGGTATAAAAATAGAATGTATATTTCCTGTCGGTCGGTTCTCATCCTCTTGTATGGGATCGGTCTAGTTTACCAGTGGATGGTTCTGTCACTAGTCGAAGGAAGCGGACCCGCTAAGTTCTCAACATAAATATGTATACCGGGGCTTTGATCTCTGCTGCACGATAAACCGGGAAAAGCACGAAGAATTATTGAAAACAAGCATGCAATTACGTTCTATCTCCGGGCTGCGGAGCCGGTTTACCCGATACACGGCCAATTAATCTCTAATTGACAATGAAAAACGTTAGAAATCGAAGGAAAGCGTTGCGCAACGCTGGCGAATCGTACAACGACCAGTGGAAATAAATATCCGCGGCTGCTCTTTGTTTAGCTCTTCGGGATCTACTCGCGGGGCTAAAAATCCCGGATGAAGATCGGTATGAAACGCGACGAAGGGAAACGGGGAGAAAGAGAACGGATGCGTGCGTGCGTTCCGAAGAAATAAAGCGTGGCGCTCTTTTGATGGAAAATGCATGAACCTTTCTTTTTATTGCAGAGCTAACGAGAGATCAGGCTGCGGGGGCAACAGAACAACAATCTCGTTAGAATCCAGCGAGCAGAAGCAGAACGACAGCAGCGAAGTTCCGCGTAACCAAGCCGCAGCAATCAAGACGTATCGGAGAGGAACGAGTTATAGGTTGTTACGACGTGGCGAACGTTTATGGGAACGTACGTGTAACGAGCATCGTAAAACGCTGTCCACATAGGAAATGGTACGTGAATTACGTTGATTCTACTCGATCCCGGGTTTATTTTATACGCGATTATCGTACGATCGGAACGGAAACGGAGTTGACGTTTTCTCTGCCGATCGGATAGAACGGCTCACCGATAAAAACCATATTTTCCAGAAACTAGTTTGCTCTAGACGGGAAGCTCGAGTCGGAAAGCTCGCGATTAAAAGAAAGAGGATTATTTTTCAAGCGTGGTTCGTTCACCGTGACTAATTGACGAACAGAGCGGGCAACAACGGTCGTAATAAGTTACCGTGAACGAAATTGCAGATTGCCAGCAAGCGGCGCATTTGCCTACCGATCGAAATGCACGAAGCAAAGGAGGCCGTTGTTGTCGCGTGACGCGTTTCGCGAAGCTATTCATTCTAACCGGAAGGAGATCCTCGCGTGGAAGCAAGAGGATGGATCTCTGAAAACGGCGATTTCTCTCGGCGTCGAGTGGAAACCGCAGAAGCCGATGAACGTCGGGAGAGAGTCTCGTTATTTCGTGACGAGCCTCGTAACTGTCGTCGGAATAGAGACGAGAAATTTTTTTTCTTCTGGTCGTAAACCGCAGAAAAAAAAAACCTGCTCGCGGTAAACGCATGTTGTTTCGAAGAAAACTAAAGCCTGTACGCGAAGAAAACTAAAGAAACGATATCGTTTACAATCACGCGTTGACAGTAACGCGAAGCGAGTTGGCTGGACCTCGTTTACACGCAACAACCGCACAAAAAATAACGCAAGATGCAACGCGCAAAGATGGCGAGAGATTTTCAATAGCAACAGGATACGTTGAAAGTCGATGGGTCGATCCTTCGAACAGAGAACGAAACGCGCTGCGTTATGTAACGGGCCGCGAGCGAACAGAAATATTCACTGGCATAACAATTGCCAGCCGATCGAAGCATTCCAGAGACAAAGTGATAGACGATCGATCCTAATGGAACGGACAAACGTAACAGCCGTTCCGTGCGATCGATCTCGTCGTCCATTTACGGCCGCGCTGATCGTCGTCCACCGTCGTCACCCCCGACAACCCATCTCGCGCAATTAGAATGCAATGAGTCGAGAGCGATTAAAATACAGGTAAATGGACGGATTGAAACGACCGCTGACTGTCGTATTAGCGCGGCCTACACCTACGTGTCGATGTCGTACGTGTCGCAAGATGGCCGGGTCACTGCCTACATGGTGACACCCACCACAGCTTCTCGCGGCGAGCAATCGACTCTCCGGATCATGACTGTCGTATTAGCGCGGCCTACACCTACGTGTCGATGTCGTACGTGTCGCAAGATGGCCGGGTCACTGCCTACATGGTGACACCCACCACAGCTTCTCGCGGCGAGCAATCGACTCTCCGGATCATAATTTACGTCGATTAACAGTTACGCGAAGCTAATCGCGTAGAAAACATTACGGGACCACTTGCTGTCAGTCATAAACGACCGTGTCGATTTCTGAACCGTCGATTTTCATTCGATCTAACCGTACGNCGCGGCGAGCAATCGACTCTCCGGATCGTAATTTACGTCGATTAACAGTTACGCGAAGCTAATCGCGTAGAAAACATTACGGGACCACTTGCTGTCAGTCATAAACGACCGTGTCGATTTCTGAACCGTCGATTTTCATTCGATCTAACCGTACGATTCGATTAATCGCACGCGGATAAGGAAATTGCGGGATCTCAAGCGCGAGAAACTGCCAATCGATACGAGTTCGAGCTCCTTCCAATAATTCTGCTACGCTCGCGTGGATCGCCATTTCCAAGGAACGGAAATGAGCGCGAAGATTCACGTAGCTCGACAGTGTTTCCTCCATTCCGGTTGAAACGGAAGACGGTGATCTAGAGCTCCTTCCAATAATTCTGCTACGCTCGCGTGGATCGCCATTTCCAAGGAACGGAAATGAGCGCGAAGATTCACGTAGCTCGACAGTGTTTCCTCCATTCCGGTTGAAACGGAAGACGGTGATCTACGATCTCCGTGCCTGCTGCTTTAAATACACGCGCGTTTTAAGTAATAAAATACACGTTTGCAACGTCCTCGGACGGGCATAGCGGAGCGAGCAAGTCCATTAATACGTCGAATCTTTATTTCCCAGGGCGAGGAGACGAGATACGCGAGGATGACTTTTCAATGATCGTGGAAAGCGGACGCTGGCTAGCTGAAGACTGCAGAAGCGGAAGAACCGGCCGGAGAACGATGGTTTACAGAGGCAGTTTGCAGACCGACGATCCGAGAGATGCACCGAGGCTGGTCAGAATGTCGCCGTTGCGGACCAGCAGGCCGCCGAGCAATCCTATGGCCAATTCACGAGCGGCTTCCTCCGTTAATAGTCCGGTGTATCACGGCCCGTTTGTGCCAGCAATCGATGTTCATCAAGCTAGATTGATCGATGAAAGACGTTTGGCTCGTGAAAGGGACATCGCGTCCATGGAGAAGGTTATTATGAGGACCACTGGCCTTAAGATCGGCGCGCCGAGGCTACGGAACATCAGTCAAATACGGGACACGGTGTTCATCGACCCAGCTCTGATACCAATGGAGAAGATCGGCCGGGTGGAAAAAGATCGGCCGAGAACCATCGCCGTCGACAGTTCCAGCAGATCGGCCAGAACGCAGAGCTCTATGTTGGCCGACTTGAAGGATTTGGAAAGGCTAAGGAACACGCCGTCGGCACAGAGGTGTTCCAGAATGGGAACGAGAAACGAAACGAAGTCCTCGCCGTCCAACAAGAGGACGGAGCTCTCGAGCACGACGAAAATTCGCTCGGATATCTTTAAGATACAACAAATGTTTCAAGGTGCCGACAGTTCGCCGATGACCGTGGTGAAACGCTCGAACGAGAAGAAGAACGAGAAGAGAAACGAGACGGAGAAACACGAGCGAAAATCCGGCACGGAAATTAATAAAACGAGATTACTCGCTCAGAAGCTGTTGGAGGCGTCTCGAAACAATCGGGAGTCGCTGAAGGATCGATACAATAATCCAAAGAACGCTTCGAATCTGAGAGCTGGCAGGGTGTCGAGCAAAGCGTCGCAGAAGAACAACAGCGTAGAAGCTAAGCAATCGGAGAGGGGAAAAAATCCGGCAGTGTCCGAGGAGGTACATCCACGACCTCCGGCCCGAAGACGGAGAGAGTCGAAGAACAGATGTGGTGACGAATCGCGCGCGAATGGCGCTGACATTGTCGACGACACCATGAGGAGCGACACTCTTGTAAACGAATCGAAGGACAACAAGACCTTGGAGAAAGAGGTTGAAACATCGTCAACGAACGCAAACTACTGTCCGAACGTCGCCAATGCCGCGGAGGACTCGAAGATGAAACCGAAGGAGCTCGACAGGCCGGACATTCTTGACGGATTGTTGAAAGAGTCTGATCAACAAATGGCAGATCTGAAGTCGGATCTGCACGAAAGAAGACGATCACGAAGTCATTGGAGAGGGTTCGTGCAGTCGATGAGATTGCACGATGTCGAACTTCATTCGGACAGCGAGGATCAGCGAAAAGGTGAGCGAGTCGATGTTTGCTCGAGTTTTTAGATCAGAGATATTTTTGGGCATTTAGAAAACAGTGTTATCGTCCCGGACTTGGCGGATAAGATATTTGATTTCTACGGTACACCAATACCTTGTTGTATTGAAGAGAATCAGTTCTCGAAGATCAGCATTAATCGACGAGCGTTAAATTTTCTCACTTTACTCGCGTCGTTGAAATTACATCCGACTGTCCCTAAAAGGGGCATTCGAGCATTGTGAATATATAACATTCGGACGAACGCGTGCCAGCGTTAAGTGAGATTTATTGAAATATCTGCTGGTTCATCATTTCGATCACCCCCTTGCTTGTTGTTCGCGGGCCACGTTTTATATGCCAACAGATTGTATTAGCAACGTTTGCCGAAGTGTTTAAAATTACAACCGACGTGGCCATTAATCCCTTAGCTCGGGACACCCCTATTTTTAGACGTTCGCAGGCCTCCCTTTCTTGCTCTTGTTGCTAGTGCAGGTCAGGGTAGCGTGTCCCTAACAACATATGTCTCAACATATGGATTCGGCTAGGACGAAGCTGAACAGACAGAGCTAGACTCTTCGCTTTTGTATCGCGGTGTTTGTGAACGGACGCGTGCTCTTATAACATTATTGGCTGATCGTTTCTCCGCTTAATCCGTAGCAAGCTTTCGAAGGTTTAAAATTCGTCGAGAGAGATGCCGCGATAGGCAACGATTGGAGGTGATCTTCTCGATTCACACGCCACGGATCCACGCCGTGTATCTAATTTCACTGTAGCATCGATTCTCGTACAGGCCATTTATTTTGATCCCGTGATGAAAGTTTCGAGCGGCGATCGACCGTTCTATGGCAATCCTTATCTGCCGATTATCTTCTTTACACATGGATTTTCTCTATCTGTGTTTACATCAACAGAGAAGGAGGCTCGTTCTGAAGTTCCTCCTTGAAAATGCGTTATCGCGTTTCGATTTCGGGCTTGCTCGTGAAACTCGAGACGGAGAAAACGGAGGTCTTTGGTCTTTCTTAAAAAAAAAAAAAAAAAAATTTGGAAAAAGTTCGGGGAATCTGAATTTCTCTGGTTTTCGTCAACGCTTCCACGATTCGATGAATTACAGAATTGTCATCACGTTTTTAAGATACACAAATGAGACATCGTTCTCGCGTGTATTAAACTGTTAACATAAATGTTACCAACCCCTATTTTTGTAATGTTTTAATTCCGTGTTACACGAGTGCACGCCTACAGAATGAATGAATATCTCGCGTGTATCTATGAGAAGAAAATTTCGTAAATGAGCGCGTGTTAACACACTTGCGTGTGCGTGCGTGTTTATTAAAAGTCCAGTGACACGCGATCAATTCGATTGCCTGGCCGAGCAATGTTTTTATCCGCAATCTTCGACACACGCGCGCCGGTATTTACCTCGTCTTGCGCGACTTCGTAAAAATGATTACGCAAAAAAAAAAGAAGAAGTTGTGCCGATTCAACACGGGTCTTGCGTACATTTCATATTGCGTCATAACCGCGCGAGGGACGCGCGAAGCGATAAAGCGTTTACGAAACATTCGTGATCGTTCACAATTCTTGTGATTCCTACCTTTTAAGGATCCCGTTTGAATTTATCCCGGATACCCCGAAATGAATTTCTGACAAATTCGTAGACATGCGGCGATCGAAATAGTAAAGGTCGAATGGAACGCGATGCAAAAACGCACGTGCGCTGACCAGCAATCTCGCCGTGGTCGGAGATTACAAATTCCTCTTGCGGCAAACATCGACCGGAAGGACGACAGATATCTCGAAAGAACAATAGGCTGCGCGTTCGATAAGGATTCTATGGACGAGCCGATCGATCGGCCGTGCATCGACGATGCATCGTGTCCTATGTACATATATATATACGTATTGGAATATTGCTCGGGCATTTCAAACTGCACGTGGCAAACGCACGCATCGGTGTGTGTGTGTGTGCGTATAGAGTTGGTGACGGCCCTTGCCCTTGAGTCTACGCCCTAATATTGATCTAGCGTTCTCTTCCTACCCCTCCATGGTTGCCCATGGTGTGCGTACAATGAAACGCAGGCTTCTTCCCCTCGCCCCTCAGCCCACAGACCGATCCGCGCTCCCGTAAGTCCGGCGTATGGGCCGACGTTACTCTTCAGTGCAAATCTAGCTGTCAAACCGCTAGCTAGCCATTTTTCAACACCAGTTCGCGGTGGTGAAGTTCGCAGTTGTCCCTTCGTATCGGTATCTCTCCTCTCTTCGATCTTCGTCTTGCGCCGGTAAACTTCGCTTCTTGTCCAACGTAACTCGTCCGCGGTTACGAGCAAAGCGCAACCGCACCGATGCTCGTCTAAACACTCGTTTTATTTCGCCCTCACCACGGTTTCTTAACCGTGTCAAACGCGAGTCGAGCGTATCCGGAGGGATCGAATAGCAAGCAGGCCTCTCGTTCCTCCAACGAAGCCGGTTACACATTATCGAACTTGGTCGATACGCGCACGCCGCGTGCCTCGTCGTCTTCCTCTTCGTCCCGTTCCGGCCTGTCGTCGACGTGCCGACCAGCGTCCTCCGGGCGTGCCAAGTTGTTCAGTGCAGACGCGATCACGCGGTCGGATGCACACGCGAGCCTTTTACCTCTGGAGATGGTGCTCTGCGACGTCTGCGACAACAAAGGTGAGACATATATCTCTTCTTGGAAAAAATCAGTCGTGTTCTCCAGGCGACAGCCTTTAACACTTTTTGTTTGATTCGCTGAGAATTTGACCAGCTCGCGTCGAACAACGCGATATCTTTTCATCAAGTTTTTTCCCAGTCGCGTTTTCGCTTCGAGTTAATCCAGATAGAGATCGCAGGTGTTTTTCTCTTGTGAATTGAAATGAATTACCGTTGGAGTAAATCGCTGTACGAAGCAACGTGGATCGACACAGATCCAGATAAGGATCCCCGTGTTTTCCGCATCTTCTGACAAACGAATAGTATCCCCTACTCCGAAAGGTGAGAGAAATCTGTGGCGAGCCCCGTGGTAAATGCCTGACATTTTCACCCTGGCGTGTTCACCGCGCTTACCACGAGGCTTCGGCTCGCGTACGCCGAATTTCTCTCCCTTTTACTTTTAGTTGCTACAAATGCTGAAACCGTACGCCGACTGGAATAACCCGAGCTTGAAATGTCAAATCTTTTATCAAGGCGCAGCGTGTTCCAGGAGTACGTGCCATTACACGTTTAGACTGTTTAGAATTAACATTTTCGCACATTTCGATCGTTTCGAGTACTTGCAATCCAAGTACAAGTAAAATGCTGTGTACACCCAACTGATCTCTATCTCGTGATCAGTGCTTGTTCCATTAATAAAATTACGTGTTCCATTTAGAACTCCACGTTTACTCGTTTTCATGATCGAGGAATTCTCTATTGGCGTAAGCCGGTTAATTGAAACGTAATTTAATTCACGTGGAAATTCACTGACGTTTATTCTTCAACGAGGTATAACTGTCCGCTTTCGCGTTTTTCCTTTTCCCCTTTTTATTTCATTCGTTATCGTTCGCTTCAATTAGCTTAGGGGAATTATTTGAAGCAGAAAGTGATTCCGTCGGTGCTGTTGCGCGAATACGCAGCGTCTCTCGCTGCATGCATACACGATTGGGCGTGCCATAAATTCCGTTCCGAGAAGAGTCCGATTAAAACGGCAGACTAAGCGGCTCTGGAGATTACGAGGACCCGACTCGGTGTAAACAAGCCTCGTTATGCACTTAATTACGAGCACTCAAACTGTACGAGGGTGAACGCGCGCGCGTACGCTGACGCACGCGTGTGGTTGCGAGCTTTGCTCCCGACCACTGTGCTCCATTGTTCAGGGAAGTTTTCTCACGCTTTCAGCCTCCTCTGTCCGAAGAGGAACGACTTGTTATTACTTGACCCGAGAGACGCGGCAGAGGTGTGATTTCGCTTCTTCGACCTTGACGCGTTTTCGGGTTCCCACCAGGACAACCTGTTTCGAATTTCAGCGTTTCGCGAGCAGACGAGATCTCGCTCGAGAATCCGCGCATAAATCGAGAATTTCGCAGAAATCGCTGACTTTTGCTCGGCCATTCGGAAGATAGTAAACCCTCAGTTCAGACGCTATTTATATTCGAGTGCGATAATGTCAAGCTAATCGATCGAACGTACGCTTTGTCTGAACGTTCCTCTATTAAACAGAGCATGAACAGAAGCATTACGGAAAGTCTCTGTAACGTTCTTGTAAACAATTATTTTTCTCTTCTCGTTTCATTCGAACTCTTCGAACGCTTGACTTCTCGAAGTATCGAAACGAGGACCCGAAGTCGTTTCTCATTCGAATCTTGGCCAAGAGAAAATTAGTTGCTTAGTCGATTACTATTATATTGTACGATTTGTGGAGAAAACGGGACGACAGCGGAAAAAGCAGCCATTGTTCGTGGAGCAATTAAACGCGAGTTAGTTGCTACGGAGTTGCGACTCGCATCGAATCGAAGTAGAATGGCGTTTCACCAGCAGGCGCCTGCTTATCTCGTTTCATTTCATAGAAGAGAGACGTTATCGCGAATAAAATGTATCGGTCGTGTTATCCTACGATGACCATAACGCGGTGTATACCGTCAACGTGAAAAATTGTTATTTCAACTCCGGTTGAGTCGCGCGCTTCAAAATGAATTCTTTTCGCGGTGATTCTTTTCGTTTTATCTCGAAAGGGATCGATTCTCTTTGCTCATCAACATACGATCACCGTATGTACGTAAAATAGAAAAAAAAAAGCGAAATATGTTTTGTAAGATGTTTTGGTTTTTCCAAAAAAATTTTATTATCGTCATTAGATGATATGGCAGATATGAACAGTTTTCATGCAGTCATGTTGCGTCGCATGTTAATTTCGATAAAAAATTATCGATACTTCAGATTATTTTCTACTGAATACGTTTTTTTTTCAAAATATTTTAACATTATGTTAGAAAATGGAAATGTTCTTTTCTTAAAAAAAAAAATTGTAAAAGTTCACATGCATGTAAAAATATTGCAAAATTTTGTTTACAACTAAATCTATCACAGTTTTGAAGATTAAAGTTTCCCCTCTACAACAATCCCACAGAAATTGCTATGTGACTTCTTTTTCATTTTTTGACATTTTATTGAATTTCGAGAATTGATAAGAAACTGTAACATTTTTATCCAACCTTAACATTCAGAGTTCAATAAAATGATAAAAGGGAACCGCAAGTTTGAAGGGATGGTTGTGAATGAAAAAAATTTCAATTTTTCAAAACCATGGTGACTCGAGATTACGAAATTTGAATTTTCACAGTTTTTTGAGAATAAAAGTAATCTTACTTTCTCACTCGATCTGAACGATGTAAAGAAATATTTGAAAGAAACAAACATAAAACCAATCAAAATAGAAACACTTTAAAATAAGATCAAGTAAATCGTTGCATAATTTCATTTCGCGAAAACAGTTCAAACAGTTATAGTTATCGATAATTTTTCATCGTGTTTTCATCATCAGTTGTGCCCTTTGCCATATGTGATGAACAACAATCTAGCAAGGTAACGCGTGAAGTTGATTTATCTAGTAGATTTACTTCGTCATATCGTTGCAATATCAGCGTAGAATTTAAAACACGATTTGATCGCGGATATTCAAGCGACGCGTTGCAAGAAAAAGTTGTACGCGAGAATCCAAGAGCTTGTTTCATTGGCCGATCTCGTCGCTCCGCCACCGCGAGCCCTCATTGTTATCGCGTTCGGCGTTCCATCGATCGATTTCCACGTTTCGAAGGAACATCAACGGGCTCTTTGTTCGGGCGAACAGTCCCGCATAACCGTGGCGACTCGATTGACGTCACATTCCGAATTACACCACAGGCGATAGAGTAATTTAATTCTCGGGCGACCATCCCTGAGATTATTACTTGTAGCGTATTTCTTACACGCAGCGACACGGCGAGCGTAATTGACGAAATTCCAAGAAGCCGACGAAAAAGATTCCCATAGATAGAGAAAGGAGACTGTCTCGCGTGACGACAGTCAGTCAGTCGGTCGCAATTGACAAACGGCGGGTAAAACGATTTCGCTGAAAACTTCGCCGGAACCCTTGGAAGTCACGCGAAGAGTAATAACGCGTCACCCGGTGTGCGAAAAGGAAAGCGGACAATTGCTTAATCGCGTGCTCCGTTCGGAAGGATGTCCGCGTAAACGAGGGTTCGTGGAGATGCTTTGTTCATTAGGAACAAAAGGGCGAATTCGCCATCGTCGGCCGATTCGGAGGAACTTGCTCGACGCATTGTCGTGCCCGACATGGATCTTGAAATCTTGATGACCGGTTCCTTTCTCCGGCAAGTGAAAGGAAGTTGAGAATTTGCCTGCTCGAGTTTCTGCTCGAACTCGGACGAAATGCACATTTCAAAAATCGAACCAAGAGTAAAAAAAAAAGAAACAGAGGTATTCGATTTGGCAATGCTTCAATTTTTTTTCATCAAGAATAAGACCTTCAAGGAATTTTCACACATTGACCGGGACACACCGGTTATCCGTCTTCTAACTGAAACGTAATCACTCAAAATCAGTATCCGACGACGTGTTTCTATCGAAAACCCCGTCCCGATCGATCGTTCGTTGATCGGATGCCTTGCCACGAGCGGCGCGAGTTCCGCTTCTGATTGAAATTCGGTGTACAAAGATAGCACTTCCTGCCGTATGATCCTGTTCTTTGCTTAGCGAACGTTGACACCAGCCAGTTTACAGGCTCGCTCATGATCATAGCGGCCATTTGAAAAGCATTGTGCTCACGCGCAACGTGCGCCACAGTTCTTGCGTTCGGTTCCGTTTCGTTTCGTTCCTTTTCTTTTCCTATCTTCGGATCGGCCTCTCCTTCCCCTCTCTCGTCTTCATCACGGTCTTTTGGTTCATTTCGCGCGACACACTCGATGACGAGAGAGTCGCTCGTGAATATTTCAGCGAACAAGTATTTCGCTATAGCAATTGTTGACGGTGCGGCGAGAAAGCGCGCCACTGCGCGATAATTCGCCCGGAAACAACAGGGAACAACGTATTCGCGAGCATTTGCATCACGCATCGCGTAATCCCTGCATTCTTTCAGAGTCGCGTCTTTTCTTCGCCAGAGAAAGATCAGCCTCGCGTGGCAAATAATTTGGAAATGCCCACTTTCAATTTTTTCGTCCGCGCTCGAAGGAATTCGCCGACTCGTGTTGGCATCCATATTCGATGCTGATCGTTAATTTTTTATAACTCGAAGATCGAATGATATTTGTTTGAGCAACGTGTAACTACGTAGAAAATTATCGTTCGGTACGTGACGTTCCGTAGAAACATCGAAACGAGGTGGAGACTTCTTTTGAGAAATCTCGAATCGAAATGTTTCGACGCTAGCTGTTAGAACTCGATGACGAACAGCGACGATTTTCCATAAAAGTCCGCCTACAGTGGCGGCCGTTTCAATGCATTGCGACACGCACGCGCGAACCTCGAATAATGGATATTTTATTGCCCTGCATTTGAGGTACGTCGCTATCGTTACTTTCTCATTAGCGAGACTTTAACTTTATTTTCTTTTCCTGCATCAATGTTGAAAACTGAACTTTCAGCTTCTAAAGAATATAATAATCCGACGATGATCAAGATCTTGTATTGAATCAACATCTTCTCGATATTTTCGTGCTTTTTGTTTCGCGTCGGAAACGACGGAGAGAAACTTTTTTTAAAAACTTTTTTACTGGCTCGATAATGGCCAAACACGGCCGTGCGATCGGCAAGGTAACGGCGCCAAGTTGAGAACTCCTTGCATAATTGGAGTCAACGATGCGTGCCGAGTGGCCTGAGCCATTGTCTGCATACAGTTAGCCGATTATTCCGCGGACACGTTCCGAACTATTCACGCCGTCGACAAAACTGGTTGCCAACGATCGAAGCGGAGACAGCATGTCGCTCGTAATCTTACGTAAATTGATTTTCCCGTCGCTCTCTCCGCATGATTTTGTTCCAATTCTCTTTGCTCGAGCCATCAAGCCGAGTTAATTAAAAAAAAAAAAAAAAAAAAAAAAAAAAAAAAAAAAAATACCACCAATTGTAAGTAATTNCAAGAGGAGGAAGAGGAAGTCGAAGGGGCATGACCCTTCGAGGGATCGGTGAAAAGGAAGAACAGAATTCGATCGGTGTTTCGCAGTCGCACGTGGGTCCAACAACAACGACAACATGGAGACTATATTGAATTGTAATATCGAGCAAGTTTGCCAGTTGTCTGAAAATCGTGTTCCAACAGCTCGGAAGCGTGTTTGGAACGTAGATCCGATATCGACGCGATATCATCGTTGCTGTTTTACATAGTGAACGATCGTTACTCACGATAACGGCTATCATCGCCGATACAATTTTCTTTCATCTTTCCGTCGATCTTCCCATTCTTTTTCTTCCATCGAGANCATAGATCCAAAGATCGACGCGATATCATCGTTGCTGTTTTACATAGTGAACGATCGTTACTCACGATAACGGCTATCATCGCCGATACAATTTTCTTTCATCTTTCCGTCGATCTTCCCATTCTTTTTCTTCCATCGAGATCCGAAATTTATCGTCGGTGAATAACAACAGGTTGTACACGGCACAGATAAGTGTTTCCTGTCGTTAACTCCGTGATTAAGAAAGTCGGAGTCTCTTCTCTCTCTTTTTCGCGGCAATTTTTGGTCGTCGTGTTTCCTTAACGAGCCTCGGTGCAGCAGCTCGTCGCGTGACAAGCGCATCCTGACGACCGGTAGTCATGCGAAATTTTCTCGCTGCTGTATTACAGACCTGAATCTATGGAACAAGAGCATCAGTCAACGATGGAGGAAGCTGAGGAGGAGGTGTTCCGTTCAGGAGACCTCGGAACCTCAGGAAGCTCTCATACAAGGTGGAACGACCCAGGGGGTTATTCAACCGACAAGGTCCAGTTCGGCCAGCAGGGAGTCCTCGCCTGCTGCAAAGAGCCTTCAGGACGGCAGCTCGCCGAAGAAATTGTTGCAAACCAGCTCCTTGAGATTGCCAGGTAATTACACTACGCTCTCTATTTACATTACGAGAACATATTGAGAACATTCACGCGTAACAAGCGACGATTTGAACCATTGTTCAGGCACCACCAAGGGTATCGCCGACATCCAGCACGTATTACGAAGCAAATTCAGCAAGATAAACGCTGGCATCCGAAAGAGGAAGGCACTGAGCGTGACCGAGGTGTTCTCGCAGAAGGACAACGCATCAAATTTCTACGTTCCCAGTCCCTTGACCTCCTCGAGTAGTCAAAAGTTCGACGGGGAATACGACTCGAGCGAGCCGACTTCCCTCCCGCCATACCCGTTCCACGACAATCTCGAGACGCTGGCAGAGGGCAGTGTGCCGAATTCGCCGAACTGCAGCAACAGCCCGCTGACCAGCAACAGCAACAAGACGTTCACGTACTCGCGGAGCAGCAGCGCGTACGACTCGCCGGTCCTGAATCACGATCACAGCCAGAAAGACGCGTACGAGAACGTTTTGTACGCTAGTTCCTCGTCTCCCGGCTGCTGTCCGAGGTCCAGGGGCGTGTTACAGCGCAGCAATTCCGAGAACCGCGACGCTTGCCGACATCAGGACCACTCGTACGAGAACGTGCGTTTCCAGCGTGGGCAGCACAGATCGGAGCTGACGCCATCCGTCACACCACATTCCGACAGGCATCTGGCGAGAAGCAACTCGGAGACGAGGGATCATCACTCGTACGAGAACGTCCACTTCCAAAAGAACTCGAAGCCGAGGAATCAGTCCGACTCGTCGTTCGAGGAGATTCACATACCGAGGGTGACGCCGAGAAAGAAGGTGACCGATTTCAAAGTCGGCGGACAGGTGAACAGTTACTCAAACGGGCCTGGCTCGCCGTGCGCGAACAAAGAGGACGGACCGTCCAGCTTGGGGACTGAAAGGAGTCCTGGCAAGAAGACGACCAGACGAATGAACAGCAGGAGCGTCGCCAATATTCCTAGTTCCTCCGGTTCTGGCTTGAAGACGTGGCAAGTGAGTGAAGAAACTAGACGAGACATTCTTTGCCTTTCTCTTTTCTTATTGTTTCCTCTTTTTCGTTGCTTCTCTTCAACGCAATCAGGGTACGCAAGACACGGACGAAGGCCTGAATACTGACTCCGAACTCGAAGACATCGACGAAGCCGGCGAGGGTGAAGAGTCGAGATTCTGCACCCTACCAAGGCCGGGTAAGGGTGGCGCGTCATTCACGATACTGACAGCCAGATTTCTGAAGGGTCCTGGACACAAAGGACTCGGCTTCAGTATCGTCGGCGGTATAGACAGTCCCCGAGGAAACATGGGAATCTACGTGAAGACGGTCTTCCCTAACGGCCAGGCGGCCGATCTTGGTACCGTCAGAGAAGGTACGATATGTTAATTCGTTGTTAATTCGTCACGAGACTCTGCAGACGTCTCGGTCTGATTGTTATTGATATATTAACCCACCTTGCACGAAATTACAGGGGACGAAATTTTGTCGATAAATTCGAAACCCCTTCACGGTATGACGCACGCCGAGGCAATCGCCGAGTTCAAGTCCGTGAAAGCTGGCGACGTGGTTCTGCACGTTGGACGTCGCGTCAGCAGAAAGAAAAGGGACTCCCTGACGTTACCACCTGCCGGACCGACTCCTCCTCGTCAGCAAGTGAAGTGAATCGTTGATCTCTTTCCTCTTCATTCCGCGCGAAAACGTTTTTGTTTTCCATTTAAGCTCGCATGATATCTGAACAGATACCTTTCTCCTTTAGGCAATAATATGTCGTTCGTTAGTAACGCGACTTCGTTAATCTTTCACGCTACGACGAACCAATTTCGTTTTCCACCATTAACTTTTTCTCTTCTACTCGGTTCGTTACGTTTCACGCTCGTTATTTAAACATTCGTTGTTCAAAGCGTGATGAAGAAGCGCGAGACTTGGTTGCTCGTTTTGATGCCAATTCGTTTTCGTCGCGGCGAAACCTGTGAACTGAAGAAACGGAAGACGTACGCGTGGCGCTGTTGACACGAGTGATTGCCCGTTTCCGCATAAATGTTTGCAAAGATGTTCAGCAGATTGAACTCTCGAGAGATCGAGACCAAGATCGTATCGTCGTTCGAATTGAAGAGGTGAGACGATACATCTCGAGACGAATGTAACCTAATGAGCTGTCGACAAATCAAAACGATGTAGTATCCTATGATATCGTATGTACTATCTACTATCTACTCGTATTCGATGTACCAACATATCTAATCTTCCAATAATCACCGAAATTACTGTTAGCGTTATACTAGCCGTTACCAGGCTCTAGCTTTCGTACATTTTCTCGTATCTTGAAGTTTTTTACAAGCGAGGAGAGTGTATTTTTGTCGAAGATTTCTCGCCGGTCGGACCGAAGTCTATTTTTTCAAAGCGATCTTGATGTCGAGACGTATCGAACCCGCACAAACAATTGCAATTTATTTTTGTAACGCGCTCGAAAACTGTCGCACGAAACATCGAACGCACCTATCGTTGACTTATCAACGAATCGAAGAAAGGAAAAAAAAGGGGGGGGGGAATAAAAAAAAAAGGAAAGAGCGACGTTCTGGACGCCGCTCGGAACGCTGCGATCTCTGAAACGGCCTTGATCGAAGAGGGCGCGTATTTAACAGGACGTCCAATCTTCCGTGATTTGTTGCGAGCAAGGATCGAATTATTTTTTAACTACCATTGCATAGAGTAACGACGATCGCCCAAAGATAAAACCCAAAAAATATTTTTACTACGAGAAGAACGAGACACGTAGAATGGAGATATACGCATATCTATAGAATTATATTACATAGAAATATATGAATATACATTATATATATATATTTTGACGAATATCGAACGAGATGCGTTTGTTCTAAGGCGATGAAATTATTATTGTTATTAGTATCTAGTCCGTCTGTAATATCTTTCGTTTCGATTCTTTTCTTTTCTTTTTTCCTTTTTACTCTTTTTCCCTCGTTTTATGTAGGTATCGATATCGGAAAAACAAACGAGAGAAAAACAAAACACATACATATATCTATATGGTGATATATATATATATACGATTACATATTTCTTATATCGATTTTTCAAGGTGTAACGAGCGATCAATAAATTGCACATGAAGGTATCGCTTGTCGAACAATGTTACTTCCCGATATTATTATTATTATTATTATTATTATTATTATTATTATTATTAATACGATTGTGTTGCGCGTTCGTTTGGGGAATTACTTAAGATTACTTTGATGCTTTAATGGAACTTGAATTTAACGAAGAGACGGCTCGGGATTCTTCAAGCGCAACGATAAATTTCAATCTCTAATCTCCATCATTCATTCCACATGTGTATTCTCGGTTTTCAATGTTTAAAAAAAAAAAAAAAAGTTAAATTAATGGTCGAGTAAAAGTGACGTTAGTAGAAATGAATCTTGGTGTTCGTTGTACCGAAAAGCGAGCGTTTCACGCTTTGGTTATGTTTCTTCTCGCAACGATGAATGTAAATTGGCGCGAATTAGCAAGTTGTATGACACAATGTTTTTCTGCGTAAACCTCCATGCTCGTTGTCTGAACTGCTGTGCAATTCATATTTGCCGCTTGTTGAAAATCCACCTCATGGGGAACCGGATGACCGCAATGGCGCATACAACATTCCTAACATTAACGCTACGGGCAGCGCATAACATTCCGAAAATTATACGCGGAGAAGTTCGTTTTTAATATTACTCTTTCGTTTTTCTTTTTAATATGATACACTTGCAGTACATTTAACAGCAAATGCCAAGAACGAAATATCGTTGGCGAACAAATTTTCCTCCTCGTCTTCCGAACGAATAGTGCCCCTGCTCGAGCATCGAAATGCTCACTGCGAGATCGATCAGAGGATTCAAGCGGGCAGAATGAGGCGAATGTATCGAACCGTTTCTTTTTGGCTTTATTAACCATATGCATATCCAAGAACGATTACAACGATCTGTTCGTTCGTAATTTCTACCCTGTTACATTGTCAATGATTGCGTCGCTTAATTCGTGCACGATATATATATATATATATATATATATATATATATATATATATATATATATATATAT
>NIPQ01090974.1:613-17422 GCA_002806875.1 Lepidotrigona ventralis hoosana | reverse complement strand
TATATATTATATATATAAATTATATATATATAATATATATATATATATATCATTGAGGAAGAAATATCAATTGTAAAACCATATTTCAGATCAAATATGGAAATTTTATAACGTGAAAATTCATAAAAAGCTTATTGTACCGCCACGCATGCGCCATAATGTCGGCATCATTTCACGTGAACTTATTCGAAAGAATTTGTTCTTCAATATTTTACGAATTGTCACGCGTAAACGTGACCGTATGGCAATGAATTACAGTTGTGTCTGCTTTTTTTCTCAATAGAACGCGAAACGTTGCGAGGGGGAAAAATGGTGTTGAACGATTGTTTGGAATCGGAGGCAATCGGTTGTGGGTTCAGCGCTTTCAAAGAAATTGACGAAGTGACTTTTTTGATTGCGGAATTAACAAAGGCTGATCTTTCGCCGAGCCTTGTTGAGAAGAATCGGGATCGATTTAATTTCATTCTGTCGCAATACCAGGACCAAAGGCAACTACTAGACCCGTATTTGGATGATATACTACAGCCGTTGATCGGTATCATCAGAGATGAAAGTTCCACAGAGACTATGCGACATAATGCTTTCAAATATATTTTCATTGTGATGTCTGTTAAAACATACAAGAAAATCGTTACATACCTTCCACACGAGGTATGCAGACTTTTTTCCTGTATCTATCCACATGTCTGATATCTATTTGTCTAGCTATCTTACCTCTCCTTTGTTACATTTCAAACATCAAGTATATAAATTTAATTCAATGCAGGTAGCAGACCTTCTTCCTGTTCTGCGAATGTTGGAGAAACAGGATCCAAATGATGTAGAGACATGGGAAACTCGATATGTACTTCTAATTTGGCTGTCAATAATTTCAAAAATACCATTTCCACTTTCACGTTTAGAAGTTTCTAACGTTAATTCAGAAGGATCAATAATAGTCAGGATCTTGAAAATGTGCAAGTTATTTTGTTTGTCGAAGGATGCCTGCGCTGTGGCTGCAGTTTTTCTAATCGCCAATTTTTTGTCAAGATCAGATGTAAAAAAATTGTATTTGAAGGAAATGATAATGTGGAGCTTACAGTGTGCAGAAAATGATCTTTTAAGACATGGTCCGTTAGCAGTTGTAGCAGCCATATTAAAGCACAGTGCAAGGGAAGATGTTAAGCCATATATACAAACAATTTTGGATAAAGTGTTGCAATTTCATCTGAACGACAATCCTGCGGACCTTATACGGAAGTTTGGGATTAAAATTGTACAACGAATTGGACTAGTGCTGTTAGGAACAAAATTGGCTTCGTGGAGATATCAAAGAACTAGTAGGCCTATATGCATAGTTCCTAATATTAATACTAACTCTAATACTGCAGAAAGTGTGGAAGATGCTAAAAATGTTCCGTTAAATCATGATGATCAAGATATTCCATCAGCGATAGAAGATATAATTGAACAACTTATACAAGGTCTCAGAGACAAGGCAATTACAATACGGTGGTCTGCCGCAAAAGGAATCGGTAGAATAACAGCAAGATTACCAATGGATTTGGCAGATGATGTTGTAGGATTTGTATTAAATCTATTTTGTGGTCGTGAATCAGATTCTGCTTGGCATGGTGGTTGTCTAGCATTAGCAGAATTAGGAAGACGTGGCCTTCTTCTTCCTCATCGTTTGAATGATGTGATACCAGTTGTTCTTCAGGCCTTAGTATTTGATGAACCAAGAGCTTATGGCTCAATTGGATATTTGATCAGAGATGCAGCATGCTATATTTGTTGGTCATTCCCAAGAGCATATGATCCTGATATAATTCAACCATATGTAAAAGAGATTGCAGCTACATTAATAGTTGTTACTTGTTTTGATCGAGAGATTAATTGTAGAAGAGCTGCTTCTGCAGCATTTCAAGAAAATGTGGGAAGACAAGGAAATTTTCCACACGGAATAGAAATACTTACAATTGCTGATTATTTTGAAGTTGGAGTTAGAAATCATGCATACTTGAAAATTAGTACACAAATTGCACAATATGAAGAGTATACAAAGCCTTTGATTGATCATTTGATTACCAGAAAAGTCACACATTGGGACACAGCAATTAGAGAACTTTCAGCTAAAGCCCTCTTTAATCTAACACCTATTAATCCTAATTATATTAAGGATACAATTTTATTAAATTTATTAGATATGCTAAATTCTATTGATTTAAATGTTAGACATGGTGCAGTTTTGGCCATTGCAGAAATCTTGGAAGCACTATATAATTGTTGTAACGAAGAAATTGAAAATATAATTGGACCTTTGGCAGTAGAAAATATCAGAAATATAGTCAACATTTTTAGAAAAAGAGGACAATTCAAAGGTTTAGGAGGAGAATTAATGAAACAAGCATGTGCTGTGCTCATAAAAAAATGTTCTATTGTTCATTTTCCAATTTCTACCGAGATTATTTGTAAGTTAATATCTATTATATATATATCCTTCATTACTTCTACTATATCTATACATGTATACATACATAAATACATACATGTATACATACATAAATATATATACATATATACAAAAATACAATAAAATATTAACCCTTATCTGTCTTTTGATACATTTTTATTAAAATGATACATAAAATGCAAATGATATTTATTGTTAGAGTACTTGATATACAGTATATCTATATACTACTTTGTAATTATTATATCATAATTATGTATTCAATGTACAACCTTTTTGAAGATGCATATAGATGTTTATGATCTAAATTATATTAGTTTTCAATATAGATGTAATAAATGAAAGTCTGAAACAAATGGTCATAACATTGTATAAAACATTAAGAAAAAGAACATAAAGAAAACATAAAATAACAATATGAAATTGAACACATAAAAGTAGAATTTGTGCGAATTTGATGTCCAATTGAATAAAAATTTAATTTGTTTACAATTAATTAAAAGAACTTAACTATTTATCTTTTCATTATAGGTATTAATTTTTTACCATTGTATTAATTTGATACCAAAGGGCAAATTAATTTGCAAAAAATGAAGGATGAGGGTTAATAAAAATTTACAATTATATATGCTAAAAATTTGCAATTATATATACTAAAAATATAATTGAAATTCAACTTATAATGCATTGACATAAAATTTAAAAATAAAATATTAATGTTTGATAATTTTTGATAATAATATATGAAAACAGTACATTATTATTGATACAAATTATATAAATTTAACTTAATTATATTTTATTAAATTTATAGATGACTGGCAAAATCTTTTAGAAGAATGTTTAGGACATGAAGTGTCTGTAGTAAAAATAAAAGCTGCTGAAGCACACACGGAATTTTTCCAAAAGTACTATGCAAGTATGAGCAATCAAGATCGCAATATTGTTATTAATCGGTATCTTGATAATTTACAATCAAGTAATCAACTTGTTCGAATAGGTTTTGCTCAAGCTATAGGTAATGTGAAAAAGTTTTTGTAAAAATTAAATCTATATCAATTATGACTTTTGAGATAATGACTTTTATATAAAATGTCAAACATCTAAATTATTTTCAAAACTGAAAGTAAAATTTCAATTAAATAGAATTGGAAGTGAAAAAAAATAATTTATGTATATGCCTCTGTCAATTTTTTTTTTTTTTTTTTTTTTTTTTTTTTTTTTTTTTTTTTTTTTTTTTTTGTAATACTTTAATAGCACTGAAAATAATTGAAATGTTTGACTTAAATGGGATACTCTGACATAAATGTATCTTCTGATTGATATTTTAATATAAATTACGTAATTATGGTTATTTAATAATTAATAATTATTTTTGTAGGCCATTTCCCTTTATTTATAATTTGTGAAAGAGTAAAAGACATAATAGAAGCTCTTATTAAGTGTACTGAAATATCAGAAAGTACTTTAAAATGGGCAGAAAGTAGGAAAGAAGCTATCCATGCATTGATAATGGTTTGTCAAACTCTAGGAGTAAAAGAAGCAGGTTTATTACTTATTAAATTAGAATTTAAAATAACTAACTAATTAATTCTTTACATATTATGTAAATAATATTCTTATATTTTTTAGATAAGTGGCGTATATATGTTCACGACTTGTATGATTGTTACTTATTAGCATTGAAAGAATATACTATAGATAGTCGTGGAGACATAGGAGCTTGGGTACGAGAAGCAGCAATGACTGGTTTACATGTAAAAATATTTTCAGTGTCCTATATTTATATATTTAGTGAATTACTTAAATTAAGATTTCTTAAATAATTCTAGATACTAACAAACTTAGTATCACAAGCACAGTTATTTTCTGTATTAAATGAGAACTTAATGGCAAATATAATTGGAGGAATTGCTCAACAAGCTGTTGAAAGAATCGATGGAATTCGGGCGCAAGCGGGAATTGTTTTCAGTGCTCTTATTCATAATGTTCCTCCCTTACCAAACATTCCATATCATGCAGAATTAAAAACTATTTTTCCTTATGACGAATGCCAAGAAAGTATAGAATGGCGAATGGAATCTGTTACATTTCCACGATTTATTAAAATGTTATCTTATTCTCCTTATACAATGAATCTTTTACGAGGAATTATATTCAGTGTCGGTGGCCTAAGTGAATCTTTGGTATGGAAATATACAAATAATTGTAATTTTATTTTTGGTACTCACTCATATATTTCTAACTTTTCATTTCAGGTTAAATATTCTAGTGTTTCCTTATTTTCTTATTTACAAGAAATAGACGAATTGGGACTCAAAAATTTATGTTATAAAATTTTAGATATTTTTGAAGAGAGTCATAAAAATGAAAGAATGATTACATCGATGCTAGCTTTCTTAGATCGCTTACTTAGTTCTGGTTCTATTCAAATTATTCTTGATGATTCTGAAAACGGAATTGCAGAACAGATTTTGATGCTACTTAAACAAGAAATAAAGAATACAAATAATACCAAATTGTTAATTAGCAGTATAAATGTTTTTTGTCAACTTTTACAGGTATTTACTATATTCCAGTGTGTATATATTAAAACTAATACAATAGTTTCAAAATGGCAACAAATTTTTCAGGTACATGGACCAGTTGCAAAAAGAGCATTTTGTCAATTAAGTATTTTTCTTTGTCATAAATATAAATGTATACGAAAAGTAGCTGCAATAAGGACATATGAAGCTTTAACTCTTTATGGGGAAGAAATGGATCTTCCAGAACGAGATTTAATCAAAATTTTGACTGAATTAAATGTCACTGATTGGGAACGATCAGTTTCTGAACTCCGACCAATAAGAAATCAACTTTGTGATTTAATGAATGTACCTGCTCCTATTTTGCAAAATAAAATTCCAAATTAAGCTTTCTCTAGAATTTTTCCATTAAACTGGTAAGTAAAGTTTTAATATTTATTTGCTTACAATATCAATATCAATATAAGTTATTTCTTCAAAAATAGATATTAACTTTCTAATATAGAATAATATTTATGTATGTCATTTAACATGTCATAAAAAAAATTTATCTAAATATTTTCTTTCTAAATTTGATAATCAGTGTTTTCATTATATGAAAATATTTCTTTCATATGTTATATTTTATAAAATGCATCTTGAATTCTTTAGTATTTCTCATTATATTTGAATTATAATCTTGATGATAGTTTGAACAAAAGATATTAGAACATTGTTGTTTACTAATATATATTCATAATAAATATTCAACATGATATTACTCGATATTAATATATTAATTAAAATAAATTATTGTTTATTAATGACTAATATTTTTATTTTAACAGAATAAGAACTTTAACTGTAATATAATTTATATATTTAATCCATCACAACTTTTATGATGATAAATAAAAATCATGAGTAGTAATATGATTATTTTATTGTAATAGTGTAATTATTATTATAGTAGTATGATTATTTTATTGTATATTTATAAAATCTCTAGTTTGTCGAGCCATTGGAGCTTATATATGTTGTAACAACAACAAACATTATTTTATTTTTCAGTAATTATTACTAAAAAAAATAGATTTGCATACTATTCTATTATTGTTTTAAATCTTTTATTTTTTTCATATTTAAGATCATTTTAAAAATATAATTTAAAAATTATGATATGATACATGTAAATAGATTTATTTTTAATTAAAACGAAATCAAATGAATAAAAATGATATTAATAAGATAACCTTATAATAATTTATATTATATATATTTGTAATATACAATATTTCTATTTTATAAAATATAAGGATTATTTTACATTGTGACATTGTGTACAAATGATAATTTAGTAATGTTACACTGCATTTTTCTGAAATCCATTTGGTTTGTCCATTATAAAAATATACAAATTCAACATTCATTTCTGTCATATAATTTTATTTTATCTTTTTCAAAATTTTTCTTGTTAATTGTAAGATTATTTTGTAAATGATAACTTAATAATGTCGCACTACATTTTTCTAAAATCCACTGGTTTGTCCACCAATTCGAATGATCAATTTTGTTTGTTAGTGGATTTTTTGGCAGTGGACAGTTATAATGTTTCTCATCAACAATTTTTGATTTCTTTGGTTGATATATACTTCTGCAAACGAAACATTCAAACTCTTCAACATAATTTCCAAACTCATTAGAAGACCTTTCTTTTCTTCTTTTTAATACCTCTTTTAATCTTTCATTTTCTATTTCATAGTTATCAATTAGTTTGTGAGATAAATACTTATTATATTCAATTTCATTATTAGAAAGATTATGTAAAAAGTTGGCTAAATTTATTGGATCTTTGAAATCGAATACTGAGATAGCAGACATATTATTTGGAAGCCAGTCCTAAAAAACAAAAACAAAATCAAAATTATATTAATTTTGTTAAACATGTATATTCACATATGTTTTTATATATGTATAACATTTTATCTGTATTCTAGATGTTGAATAAAGTATAATATAAAATACAAAGAAATTGATTAATTTTGTAACATCGTTACAATCAAATTGATAATAATATTTGATTTATATCAAAGAAATCAATTAATTCAATCTATTACAATAATTTTTAATCAAGATTGTAGTTATATAATAAATTTTAATACTTTAAATGATGGTGATCCATAATATATAGGTATAGATCCAACAATCAAGGGCCTCCACAACTTTTCAGTGATATAATCATCACAGACTGCATTTTCAAATGCTATTGTAAATTTGTAATTGGCAATAAAAGAAAGAAAATCTTCATTGTTCAGTATTTCAAGGTAATTTTCTTTTAACCTAAATTATAATTAAATTCTTTATAAAAATAATACAAATGGTAAAATCGATATTATTTAAATGTGCAAAAATATTTTACCTTTTATCAAGTTGAGCATTATTTAAACACGTGCCATATGAATCTACACGTATATATTTCATTAATTCAGCTACATAAATATCTCTGTTACTTGCAGTATCGCAATCAGATTGTATATAAAGTAATGGTGCCAAATTTCTTTCGTGCAATAATTTTGTCTTTTCTTTTGTAGATACAAAATACTTCTTACCTGTAAAATCAGAATATTAGTCTTTTAACTATTAACATAATGTATTATGTTAATATTGATTGACTTGTGTTGAAAAAATACATGATTTTCTTTTCGTGCTAAAAAACATTTATAATATTGTGCTGTAATAGTAGGAACAGAAATATTATTTAGTAATTTGTACATCTTTATTATATTTACTTAATAATTCTGTGATTCCAGGTAGATCTATAAGAGTTAGAGGTATATCACTGAATCTGCTAAATGTCGAAGAGTATGTGAAAAGATTCAATGTTTTCTGTTGAAGTAATATTGGATTATTTCTTGGAGATTCTTCATGAAGCAAACCCCATGGAATTTCATCAGATTTCCATTTTGGTAAATCATCAATTTGGAAACTACTACCATAGAAAAGAAAACTCTGAAAATTAAGAACAATATAAATTTCTAATAAAATTTCATAAAATTTAATGAATTTTAGGTAATTAAATTTGTAATAATAAATTGATTAATGTTTACTTAGTAATAATGTTAGTTTTTAACTATCTTAATTTTGATAAGTTCAATAGTCATGAATGAAAAATGTATAACAATTGAATTTATAATGATACTACGTGAAAATTTAGAGAATAGTTAGAAGTTTTTAAATTTTCAATCTTTCAGAATTTATTTCTAACAAACTACATATATATAAAACTTTATTACTTTTATTTGTTTATGGTATTGAAAGGATCGGTTACTTGTAAAATAACACTGGTAATTTCCACAATCCCGTAATTTCTCATCATTTCCAAAAGGTGTCCACCATAAAATTATGGGTTTCGCTATAAAAGCATGATGAAAAAAATATATATTAATATTTTTTTAATTTTTATATTTTTGCTTTATATACTTTTATAAAGATATTATTAGCATGAAAACTTAATGCATTTATATACCTGGATGATATAATCTATCATCAATTTGAATTAAGTAGATCTGTTAATCACATTGGCAATTTATATTAAAGCTATATATTTTAATAACTAAATATTAATGTATTTAAATAGTAATATATATTAACATCAATAAGTTTTAACATAACGTATACTCATATGCATATACTAAATGCTGTGATATATTTTATATTGTAATATGTATTATACATACAATGTATGTATACTGTTAATAATATGACATCTTATTAATAAATATAAAATACCTGATAAATTATTATACTCAAGGATAAGATAATGATTGTTGCAAATATAAAATACATTTTCTGAGAAAAATACAACATTCTGTAATTATTTAACTTTAATATTCAATAAGACGTTTATTTCCATTGGATTTATGTTTTATTTTATGTTGATCTTGTGTTTTTGAACGTATTTCATTTTTATATTACTTAAAATGTTTGATAATGTCAGTCATTTAATTTTTATAAAGAATTTTATAAATAAATTATATTTTAGTACATTTTAAATAAATAAACATAGTTCTTGTTCTTGAATATATATTTTATTGATCTTAATTGCTTTTGTTATTATTAAATTTATATTAAATCATAGCTGTCCGAATTTAATGACAATGAATATTGTATTTTTAAAAAATTTTTTGTTAAATGTATCCTAAAGATGTAAAGTTTCAAAGTTTATAAAAAAAAGTATAATGAATATTACACACTTCTAAAACAAATTTGAGGTTAAGTGTCATTTGAGGTTAAATGTTATTTTTGCGAAGCAGAATGCATTTTCTTGACAAAAAGATAGTAATTAACATTTAAAACACATAAATTTGTAATTATTTATATCAGTTACACTTGTCTTTTGAACACGATAGATACAATAATTTTACCAAATCGTATTACTTGTTATTTGATTATTTAATTATTTAAAATTATTTTAAAATATTTGCAAGTTATTAAGAATATATTAAAAAATAAAAAAAAAATTTTACGAAATAATCGAAAATGTATATATGTATTGGTTTATAAAGCTGTCTTTAATTTAAATATTTTGTTTTTATTTAAATATTTTGTTCTTTACATATTTTTATTTACTATACTATAATTTTTTACATATTTTTATTTATACTATACTATACTTTTATTTATATTATACTATACTATAATTTTACATATTTTTATTTACTATACTATAATTAGTATAGTATAATTATATACTATAATTTAAATATTTTGTTCTTTACATATTTTTATACTAAAATTATATAAAACATGGTATTAAAAAATAATGTTAATGATAGCAGGATCATACAATACATAAAGAAGTATGTATAATCAATTTCATCATTATCATCTGCGTTAAATTAATCATATGTATATTCAATTTAATATATATATATAATTATATTATCTATATGTATATTCAATTTAATCATTACCATCTTTAAAATTAACTCATACCTTTAAAATTAATCTTATATATTTATATATTTTTATAATATTATACAAATTTATAATATTTTATACATTTTTATATATATATGTTTTTTTATCATACATACACTATATATTTTTAAATATATAAAAAAGATATAAATGTGTATTTGTATCTGTTTCTTGCTTATAAAATAATTGAAAAATGTAATATTTCGAAAATTATTTCTGTAACATATATATATAGTGCCCCACTTTAATCTATAAATTNGTTAAAAAAAAAAAAAAAAAAAAAAAAAAAATTTTTATTGTTTCAATATAAAAAATTCGAAAAATATAATTTTTACTGTTTCAACGAGTCATTTAGTTAGCAGTTAGTTTGTGGATGCACAAAGGAAACATGGAGGTCAATACTATTCTTTTTTTTATAAGTGGAATCACAAGTTTTTCCACAAAAAGTAGTAGGCCATTCCCTATAAAAAAAATATTGATGTCGAAAAATTAGTAGTTCAAGAGATATTTGGGATTCAGTTTTAATTTTACAAAATATACCTATACAAATATAAACCCATACATATGTCTGTGAAACATACAGAGAACTTTCTAAGGATTTGCAAAGGCAAGTCGGTCATGGTTACGATCACGGCTGCGATCAGGATTACGATCATAGTCATGGTTACAGTCACGCTCCTGACTTCTCTTTGACGGTCAATGAACTCTCTCTCCTCTCCTTTTTTTTTTTATTCATTTTTCCTTTCTCTCTATCCAGTTACAGTTTCCCTAATGATGTTGCTAGATGCAGCTAGAATCTAGGCTATTCATAAGACAAACTCTGCTGCTAAATGAACTATTCATTTAAAACAATTAGACAACTTTGTGATATTCTTTTGATATTAAATCTCAGACTCTAGTTTAAGTTCAATACATGTTAATTTTTTATAATATATAAAATATATAGTACAACAATAATATATTGTACATATAATATATTATAGACTACCTACACAGTACATATTATAGACTATCCTGAGACAAATTCTATAAGTTGCTATAAATTATGAACTATTTATTCAAAACTATTAGAAAACTTTGTAATCTTCTTTCGATATTATTAAATCTAGACCCTCGTAATCTGTACAAGTATGTAATTTTTTATAACATATAAAATATATAAAAATGTGTGATATGTATATTATAAGTTTTAACGTATGAAAAGTTATAATATTGATTGTAATTATAATTTAAGAAATATCTCCATTTGTATACATATGTTTATACACTTTTTTTCTCTTTTCTATCGATTATATAAATTTCTATAAATTCACTTACATTCATATACAATCTTAGTCATAACTTGAATAACGTGCTTGATATATACGTAGATAATGCATATCATAAAATGAAGTCTTTTCATTTGAACTTTTATTTACGTAACTTTTTTATGATAATATGATATATAATTTATCATATCTAAACGAAAATTAATAATTTCTAAGTAAACAGGATATATAATGTATGACCTAAAAGTCTAAATTTAATCTTAAATGAAAAAAATTTAAAACTGTTCTGCGTCCGCAATTTATGAAAAAAAAAGTCAAATTAGTCTTGTTAGATACGCTCCAAAGTTTTAAACTTCCTGAATGAAAAGAGATGAGATTCTGAATATCCAATTGATATATATTTATTAATAATCAGACACTGTTGACCTTGTTTTACTGCTTATTATCATGAAATTATTAATCGATATATAATCTATGTATATTCATATATATGTACATATTATAAAAATTTTATGTTACACAAATTTCAAGGAATTAAATTGTCTCATTGTTTGAAAATAAATTTTCAATTACACAGCGAAATACCATTTAAAATTGTTTTCTCAGAAATTGAATTCTGTGAAAGAAAACATACATATTATTCTGTCAGCACTATTTGCGCTAAAGTGATATATCAATTCAAAGTTAAAAAAAAAGAAATATCGATTCAAAGTTGAAAAAAAAAAAGAAATATAGATAGGCAATATATTTATTTTTATTTTTGTTATTCTGTTATTTCTGTATTTTTTTAGCAATATACTTGATTCGAATTATCCATCATTTTTCAGTTTAAATTGGTGAAATTTTATGACCTTTGAAAAAGATAATTATGGAAGAAATTCTGTATCGAATATAAAGAGGGCAAAATAACTGTATATCGTTTAACTGTAAATTGTCTAAGGAACTAAGATTAAATTCTTAATTACATAAATCTGTATCTTTTTTATATGATACAAAGGAGCTCTAATTAAGAAATTTCATTATACAATCAAATCAATAGAAATATATTTATACAAAATCTCATTTGATATATTTCAATTTAAATAATTAAGAATATATATCATATAAAAACTTTATTTCATAATCTAATTAATTAATGTAACCATTTGAATATTTTTCTCCAGTAGTACATAGAAGTAGCTTTAGTAGAATTTAAAATGATCTTTCACTGGGAACTTAATGATTTGTATGATTTGGATGTTTATATGATTGAAAACATTTTAACAAAATATCTATATTATAATATATTACAGAATATTATTACGGTGTATTACTTGTAAAATACAAGTGTATCTTTTACTGAACATATATATGTTATACAAGTTCCAATTTACTGAACATACATATGTTTATTGCAATTTTTATTATATATACAATTATTAATAAAAATATTACTGATAACAATTATTTTAATGAAATTTAAGTATTTTTAATGAAACATAAAAATGTTATGACAAATGTTAGAAGCATAATATTAAAGAAATATTAAATTATAATGTAAAATTAATTAAAATTAAACTAATTAAAGTTAATTAAAATAATTATAATGCTGATCAAAATTAAATTATAATTATAAAACTAAAATGTAAAACAGATATTATAAATAAAATGTAGAAACTGCTTGCATATATGTATGTATGTATGTATGTATGTATGTGTGTGTATGTATATATATATATATACAAATATTTAATATATGCGTATATTATATATATGCATATATATATATATATACACTCATATATATATATGAGTATATATATATATGAGTATATATATATACTCACATATATATATATATATGAGTGTATATATATATGAGTATATATATATATGAGTATATATATATATGAGTATATATATATGAGTATATATATATATATGAGTATATATATATGAGTATATATATATATGAGTATATATATATATGAGTATATATATATATACGCACATATAAAAATACTTTGAATGTTCATAAAGGAAGGTATAAATTACATAAAAAAGGAAAAAATGATTATAAAAAATAGGTAAATTGAAAAAAAAGAAGGAAGAAGTATATAAAAATGTAATCGAAGAAAGAAAGATTACAAAAGTATTAGGGTCGTCGATCTGTGAGTTCACAGTACTCCGGAAAGCCGACAGTTCGATGCATGCTTGTTCCCCACCTTTTCCTCTTTCTGTATCCTCTGTGTATCGTTCGCGACCCCCTTATTAAAACGGCGCACGCGCGACATTCTGGTAAAATTTCGCAGGGCCGTACGAATTTAAAGATTCGCTATATTTACTGCATGAAACTATTCATTCGTCATCAGCGAATTGTTAATGTCACGCATAGCCATGAGTTGCGTGAATTAACGTTATGGTGTCGAGCAGCTTTTACAATGCATGTAATTAGTGAGAATGATTGTAACAAGAATGCAGAAGAATTTTACGAAATCCCCCGACAATATTGCATTTCATGTACAGTCCTGACCCGATGGTGAAGTCAGATTTTGCGCATGCGTCAAAAGTCCTGAGAAATCCTTAACACAAACTGAGAAGAACAAGCGAGTTAAGTCAGTTGTTGGCTGGATATACATTGTTCTGGCGAATATAATTCGTCGCTCGTGACTTGTACTTTTATTGCAGTACGTTCTTCCTCTGTCATTGTTCTTTAGTGGTTTTTCGAGGCTAAACGACAATACCTGTCTACCTTTTCCACTTGGTAAGCAATGTACCTAGCAACAAAATCGTAATATTTTATTTAAAATTTTTACGTTGTCTTTATTCTATATATACGTGCCCATATAACTCGCGTTAATTATAAATTTTGTATTGTAGATATTTTTATATATATCTATATTACTGTTGTTTATTTGTCGATTATTATATAACGAATGAAATTAATTTGCCGCAGAGCTTCAATTAACATCACTTCAATCTTAAATTTTATTTAATTATCTCTTCGAAAACGTTTATTTTTTTTTTTGGATACTCTAAGTTTATTTTATCTTTATCATTTTTTTTTAGAACCTTCTAATCTAAGGTTCGATTTAACATATTATCCAATTAATTTCTTCTGTTATATTCTTTTATATTCTACATTTTTAATTTAATTTTTGACGTTTAATATTCGATGTTATTGTGACGCTTTAATTGTTGTATGCAGAAATAAGTTTTGTCAAACTGGGTGGATGAAACGTCAGTCATTGTCCTGGCTTTCGTATTCGCTACTATTGATTTTGCATTATGGTTTAATTAACTGATTTTTTTCACTCGTATACGTTCGTGCTTCTACGTATAATTTCTATCCTCGTCATGTTACATGTATTCACATCAATAAAAATTATTTAGTATAATACAGCGAATATAAGAAACTTGTCAAGAACTTAGCAGCGTATTGTATTTTATTGATTTAACATGCGACTGTCGAAAACAATTATGTTAATTAGTTGTTAAACAAATATTTATTGCAATGATAATAAAGCAAACGAAGACAGTTATTAATCGATCAACTGACGAAAAAAGAAGAATTTTTCTTCGTATTTAATTCCTTTACATATTTTTACAGCTTTCAATAATTTATGTCATAATAATGCTTAAGAACTACGTGCTTAACAACTTGCTTGAATAAAATGTTGGGACTTACAAAATGAAAAGGATACAACATATCTTTTCTACAACCAGAGGTGGACGATCAATAATTAATAGGGATCGTTTGTTAAAGAAAAAAATTTAACAAACAACAAAATAACATTTTCTTAACGAGAAACGTTCATATTTTCTGAAAAAGAAATTGGCCCCACCCAGGCGGCGGAAACCACGTAGGAAATGAGTCACGGACTCACGGTTGAGGGTTGAAAATAAAATGTATTTTAAGGAATAAAGACTTACTTACTTTTGGAATAAAGACAACACTCTAAGTTGGGAACTGTATTTTCAAAATTATCAGTGAAGGATACGCTTACGCGTATGTACAAGGTGTCCCGAATTTAAATGTCCGGTAACCTGAAAAATCGATGAATTAAGAGGGGAAATTTAAAGCCCTTTAGAAATTTGCTCGATTTTAGAGAAAATCGTGAACGTGAAAGGAAAAAAAAGAATTTTCATTTGATACAGTAAGTTTATTCAATGCCAATCAACTCGGGAGAGTAACTGAGAGAGACCAAACCTTAGTTTGGTGCGAGCATTATTTCGAATAAAATATTTGAAAGATGATTGTTTGAGTAACATATCGTCCTGTTTGGCTCGATCTTGAAATAATTCTACTAATTCTAATTCTATTTAAAATCTAATTGAGATAAATTTGAAATCGATATTAAACTAAAATATATTTGATTTATATTAATTTAAAATATATTATATTTATGTTGAAACATTAAAATAATTTTGTTTGAATCAGCAAGTGATTTCTCTCGGAATTAACTCACCGTTTGACTATCGATATATTTGACTATATAATATGTTTGACTATATAATATGATATTTCATTTCATTTTGTACTTTGCATTTATTTCTGCAAATGCAGAAGCTCAAGTTAGTTTCTGATTCTATCATGTACGTTTCATTTTCTGCTGGGGTAACTTTTCGAGTAAAATTAATAAATGAGTTATGAAATAACTCGTTATTTGAAATTGTTATTTCTTTACCTTTATGTCGAGTAAAATTTGTCCAAACCTGTTATAAACTATAATAATAACGTATAAGATAATGTAACAAATGCAATGTACAAGATGTCCCGAATTTAAATGTCAAAACTTCGAGAGCATATATAGAGGATTGATAAATTAATAAAAAGAAATCCTTTAAAAAATTTTTTCGGTAATTGTTTCATTTTGAAGAAAAAAGGGAACAAAAATGTTTTCATTTCTTTCACTTATTCAGTAGGCCATTCAATTCGAAAGAGTAACTGTGAAACCAAATTATAAGGTGCAACGCACTAAACATCATTAGAATAATGTCTAGCTGCAATCAAAGTGCAGTCAACGTTTGATGCAATGCTTGCATTGCTGCGAAAAGCAAGTATTTTGAATAATATTTCTTCATTAAATAAATGATATAGACTGTACCATTTATTATGACAGATGATATTACAAAATAATAATACGGTAATAACGCGAAGTAAATAATAAATAAATAAATGGAAAAACTTGAAAAAATCTTTTTTTTTTTTTCATGAGTTTTTCCAGAATGGAGCAAATCTCAAAAGGGCCTTTTCTTTTAATCTTATCAGTCTCCTATATGTTCCCAAAGTTTATATTCAAATTTAAGATACCTATATATATATATGTACATATATATATACATGTATATATATATATACCTATATATATACATATACATGTATATATATACCTATATATATACATATACATGTATATATATACCTATATATATACATATACATGTATATATATACCTATATATATACCTATATATATACATATATATATATATATACCTATATATATACATACATATATATATACCTATATATATACATATATATATATATACCTATATATATACCTATATATACCTATATATATACCTATATATACATATATATATACCTATATATATA
>NIPQ01090971.1:0-16390 GCA_002806875.1 Lepidotrigona ventralis hoosana | reverse complement strand
TTTTTTTTTTTTTTCTTCGTTCCTTCCCTTTCTTACTCGATTAAACGCAACGAGATCGGCGATTTGTGCGCGAACGTTCGAAACGACAAGTTTACTTTCGAAAGAGGACGAAGGGAAACGCAGTAGACCGATGATGGGATTTCTATGCGGATTATAATCGGTCGGTGATTTTAATTAAAAAACACTTCCTCGGGAGGATCAAACCTGAAGGATTGATCGTAATTGCTACAGCTATCTACTTGATCACGTTAGATCGTTCGATAATCCATTTATTTCACGTCGCTCGAATAATTTCTACGTATTTAATTCCGCGCGATCTCGTCCCATTTTTTTGCGATGATGGCGCGGATCTCTCCTCGACTTCTTTCCACGTGAATCGTATCGCTCGTGATTCTAAAACAATTCCTGATCCAATGAATTATTACTGATTCTATTATAAAATGAACCATTATACGAATTTAATTAATTAACTTTTCATAATTTCGTAATTTCAGCGTTAGAATTTATCGTTTTTTTTTTTTTACTGGCAGTGCTGAAAAATCTTGGAACAAATGCTACATTTGTTTCAAAACTAGGAAAATTGAAAATTGAGAGAAGTTTCGCTATTATTTACACAAGAAAGAATCTGTCGAGCTTCAATGTTAATAAAGTTAAATTTAAAGTTTAACAAAGATAAAACATTGCACTTTCGATTAATTATAAAAATATTGTTCTAAAATATTTCAGTAAGAATGTATACTGAATTTTTCACTAGTATGATTTTCGAATGTTATTATAAAACTTTATCATCTGCAATGGATACTGAAACAGAAGAGAGAGAGAGGGAGAGAGAGAGGAAAAAATTTCTTTACTCTCCCAAGCTTCCAAAAGATTTAAAAAAATTTTGGATTACTTAACGAAGCCTTTGCTACATTGTACAACTAGTTTCTAAATCAAATCATTGAAGATGATTGAGGAAAATCTCAGGAAGAATAGAAATTCAAACTTTCAGAACATTCAGTATTAAAAATAAAAAAAGTGTCCCAATTTTTCTACACTAATCGTAAAATAATGCTTTTATTGCAAACGAATCCTCGCTTAACAGAATTCTCTCGCCGAAAACAGTCCTTTTAATCAGGATAATATTGTGTCCAAGAACAAATCTGCCAAATAATGACAAACATGAAACACGAGGGGAGAAAAGATGGGTGAGTTATCCCTCGGGAGAATGAGAAACGTGGCACACAGAAGGGCCATCGACGTTCAGTTACAGCTCCTGTCAAGTCCTGAATCTCGAGGCTCATCGGTGTTTTTTCGGGAGCCATTCTCTTTTTCTTGCCAGGAGTCACTCGATTAGCCTTCCAACAGAGATGGAAGCGTGATACGGGGAAAGAGGCAAGGGTGAAACTGTCCAGTCGATTGAAATAGTAATTTATGTTTCGAGTGTGCAAATATAGCAGTCAATAATCGCAGTCCTGTAAGAAAACAAGATTTTAGAAAGCGAAATTAATATACGAAACAAATTATTACTAGTATATGGTAATCATAGTATAGGCATTATTGTAGTATAGAATATAGTAACGTAGTAGTAGTATTATATTACTAGTATAATATAGTAGTAATAGTATATTATATTATTATATTAGTAGTAGTATGTTGTTGATACAATGGTATTTTATTTTACTCTGTTTAGTTTTTTATTTTACTACAGTGATAATACAAGTATAATACTTTTACTAGTATAGATACTACGAAATTAAGCATGTGTAATAAATTAATATAGTATACTACTACTATTATAGTGTAGTATAGTATTATTTATAGTATAATGTAATAGTACTACTATAATAATACTAATATATAATAGTGCTACTTATAGTATAATATAGTATATTAATATAGTATATTATATTATATCAGTAGTAGTATATTACTAATATAGTAATACCATTTTACTCTGTTAATTTTTTTTATTTATTATAATGATGATACAAATTCAGTACCATTACTAATATAGATACTCAGTGTGTAGATTATAGTTTTTAATAATGAGTGAAATAAATTAAGTATATAAAGTACAAATTATGTGATTCAATGTATAAATTATAGTTTTTAATATTTCTGATATTATTATTAAAAACTATCTAACACAGTTCCAGAATTATTTGGTATCCTGTATACTAGTAATAACGCCATTCTAATATTCTATTCTATATTTTATGCTAGTCTACATTATACTGTTATAGATTATGATTACTATACTATTACCAGTATCTGTGTGTTGAAATAGTACTAATATCAGTGCGTATAAATAATAGATGATAATTATTTATCAAAAATCGTAATTTATATAATTAATTATTTTAATTATTTTAGATGTACAATATTCTATTTAAAACTTTCTAAAAAAGTTTTGTCGTGTTTGAGTAAAGGCTTTTCATATGCACACGCACACGCGTAATGTGTCTTTATAAAACTATCACACTCCTCGCCCTAAGCTATTTTCGCAGTATATTTATACTATATTTCATAATCTACCACGTTTTACGCGCACACACACACACACACACACATACGTGTCTCTAAGAGTTATTGCTCCGTGGCATTGTATTCGTAACTATTTTCCGAGTTATATCGCAAACAAAATGATAAACGACACACTGTTTTAAAATTTAAATAGACGCGCCAAGGAACTCGGCTCGGATATCTCAATCTGGAGTAGTTTCGCGCTGGAGGTTTCATATATCGTGCACCGTGGGAAATTGAATTAAAAACATGGGGATTTTCCCTCTATCGTCCAGTGAATGATCTCGCGAGAATCTCTCGCGTTTCTCGCTTGCTTACGGTTGAAATTCTGTTCGTATTTGTTTTGTCGAAGCGGGAGTTCCGACTCGACGCATTTATCAAGTTAATCTTTGTTATTTATGGCGGATAGAATTATTATCGGATTCATGTATCTGTTTTCAAAATTCACGCATATTAATTTCGATTGATATACGGCGAAGAATAAACTGTACCGACGGCGATAATTCAAACAGACTCGAATCCTTAAAAAAGGAATTTAAGTCTCGTTTTAAAGCTCGAAGCTTCTGCTCGTGAGTTTTCTTTCGAAGATAATTTCACATCACGCAGCGTCGAGTGGTCTAAAATTGTAAAAATTCAATCTAATATTTTCTACATTACAATCTAAAGATACAAATTGATAAAAAAAAAAAAAGAATGTAAACAATAAATCAAATTTCCGTGTCGCTTCGCGATGGGAATCGAATTTTAAAAATCTGTTTACCAGAACTCGATCGAGAAAGATATAATCGTTTCCAGAGTCGCGGGAATCGCACGAAAGAGCTTGACAAACCTCTCGAAAATTCAGACTCGAATGGCGGCCGACAGACGGAATCGTTCAGATTGATCCTGCGAGAATTGCGGATCGATGGGCTCCTGACGAATCCCCGCCAGTTCTCCACCCTCCCTCGGGCTCGCTTGTATTTATCCGCACGAGAGCCCGGAACACTCATCTTCCATTCATAGGCAGCCTTTTCCCACGGCCTATTCAACCCTTGCAACCACACTCGCGAGCGTAACGCGATCAGTATCAGGCGAAACGGCGAACGAATCCTCGATTAACTGGCAACAGATTTCACCGAATCGCGTGCCCACCATTGACTACGCCATTGTTGACAGAATATACACGCAGCGCGACGATGGCGATAGTGCGAAGTATGAAAAACAACGGTGAAAACGTGGAACAAGAGTTTCTTTCTTGGTTTCATTTCTTTTTTTCTGTCAAAATTGCCGAATGTTAGATATCTCGAAATGTCTTTGAAATTCTAACAATTCTCCATTTAGTATAGTACCAATTGAAAGTTGGGGAGAGATTCGAATTTGACCATTTTTTTCCACCCAGAATATTCCAATATTGCTCTCGAAATTTCCTCCAAATTCTAACAACTGCGCTCTGAGAATTTGGCCATTTTCCCCCCAAAATTTCGAAATATTGGTGTAGAAATTTTCTTCAAATTCTAACAATCTCAATTTAGTATAACACCAACGGAAAGCTATGCTTTGCTTTGTTCTCGAGAGAGAATCGAATTTGGCCATTTTCTCCAAGAATCTCCAAATATCGTTCTCGAAGTTTCTTTCAAATTCTAGCAATCTCAGTATACCAATGGAAAGCCATGTTTCGTTCTCGGAAAAATCGAATTTGACCATTCTTTTTCCCTAAATTCTTCAAATACTACTCTCGAAGTTTTCTCCAAATCCTAACAATCTCAACTTGCTATGATTATTATAGCAACCAATTGAATCTGGATTCTAAATTTGAAGATTTCCTCGAACATTGCCCCTAAATTTGAAGCGACCGAATCCCGTGAAACTACCGATCCCAGTTTGGAGTGTCATAATTTTACTTACCTCTCCCCCAATTTCTGGCAATTTCAATTTGGGATATTCTGACGTGTCGAATTTCCCAGCGATCCCGATTTAGATCGGTAATCGAGGGATCAACCTCATCACGACGAATAATTTCGTATTCGGCGGAAAGAGGATCCTCCTTTAAGTATCAACGTATAAATAACTCTGACATTTCCGTTCTCGTCAAGTTGCTGAACCAACGACCTGAAAAGACAAAACCACAAAGGTAGACGTTCTCGGTGACCCGGGGGACTTCGTCGTTTACCCTTTTATAGTAGTTCATCTTACGATCAACTTACGATCTTCACGAGCTCGTCCTGCTTCCGAATCGAGAATCACGAACGATTTCGAAGATCGATATGAAACAAATGTTATACAAATACTACAGTTTGTTATAATAACAAGTTCGTTCGTACTATCAGTGATAATCACGTTCAAATGATATACGAAAGATGTAATCGTTGAATTAGAATTCACTCGCGTTTGATCCAACATTTTTTTTTGTTGCAATTATTGTTAATAACAATAATTTACTGGGCGCCTATAGGCATTTTTCGTTCCAGCGGATCGAAGTGTGATAAGTCGAACGCCTGTAGGCGCCAAAACTAGCCTAGGAGTTAAAATGGCAAACGACCCAAGTGGCGACCTCCCTTCTGAAAGTCCTTTCTGAAAATGAAAAATACTTTAATCCCGGTGGAATTCGAAAATCTCGAAACACTCGGAACTCGATGGATTCGCCTCTCTCTATCGTCTGTCCTCGATTCGCAATGCTCAATGGTACAGGGTGGCCACCGAAGAACTAAAAGTTTTGAAAACGTCATAACTTGTTCGTTTTCAATCTTTTCTATTTTCTTTTCTCTGGTTTTCCACACATTATATTTCCAATTATATTTCCAAATAAAACGAGAAAAATATGTGTTTGTAAAAGTTATTTTTGTTTAATATCATTCAGTATTCCAGTGGCCACCCTATACATATATCGATACCGCGACCGGCAATGCCAACGGATCCCGAAAATCCATCCTTCGAGCATGAGCGAACTTTTTTTTGGCAAACTGGTTACCGCGTCACCTCGCCGCGATACGTCGTGACGGCACGTCGATACTTTTCCCTGGCGGGCACCAGGTGTCGTTCCGATCGGTCGAGCCTCGAGCGATTAGGAAAAGGGGCCTCGGTCAGCACCTCGGCCCCCCTTGGGGGCCAACGCTCACTCGATTATCCCCCGCCGCCGCTGGCTGTTAAACGTTAAACTGACTGGTGAACGACAGACCGTTCGCGGTGGAAAATATGTTTAACCCTGTTTTCCGACAGCCTGGTCTTGCGTCTGGCGTGGAGAATTCCGGGCCAGCGCTGGAAATCTAATCGCCAACTACATGGGCAGGTGGATAGGATAGGATAGGGAAGAGGGAGAGGGATTAAATAAGGATAAAAATAAGCGCGGCCTTGCTGCTGATCGATGCCATACAAGTATTCACCAATGGCCCGAATCGATTCCTGGCTAAACCCCTTCTTATGGTACCCGCCGGCTTTATGCTGCTCGCGACTCTTCGATCTGGTAACTTCTGGTAGCATCCAGAATCTAGGCCATTTCCAGACACGCGGCTCGCGCAGTCGAAGGAAACGAAAGAGAATTTAATTTTGATTTTAACTCGACGTCACAGTCTTGCAACGTTCGGAGGACGAAGCTTCGAAATAGAAGCGGAATCATCGCGTCTCGATAGGGGATAACGTCTTGTTCAGACGACAGAAACTTATTATCGCGTGAGGGGGAGGGGGATTTTTTTGCATCTTAGTTATTCGCAGTTAAAATTGCCTTGCTATTTTATTTATAATAATTTCGAAGTTTCTCTTTCATTCAAAACCTTCAACCCATCCAAAAGTTCAAGGGGGGAGGGAGGAAAAAGTCGCGTTGTAAAGAAGAAATTTCAGTCTTCGAGAGTGTGACAAAAACTTTTTAATGTTCTTAGGTACGTTCGAACTTTGACAGCTTTCCAGGCTGTCAGAAACTTCGCACTTTCGAACGAGACCGATTGAATTGTTGTACCATTTTTTTTTTTTTAACGAGGCTATAATAGTTTATAGTATCGGTGATTTCGTCGCACAGTAAAAATCTTCGAACTAAAAGTCACCATGAACTCCAATAACACTGTACGACTCCAACAACAGTACACACGAGCTCAATAATCGCAGAGACGTTCTTGATAAGAAAGTATTTCGAGAACGGGACAGTCACGTTAGATTATCGATCGGCGTTGGGGAAAGGGAAAGAAAAAATTTCATTCGAAATAGCTGTGAAGAGATGAAACATTTATCGACCTCGAGGAGACCCCGCTCGCGATTGGTAACACGTATTCCTGGCAAGCGTCGGCTTCGGGTTGCATAATTTTAGGAATTAGCTCGTATTTTTAACTTGGGGCTCGCCGGGACATCGATCCGGGACCCTTCGCACCGATCAATTTGCCATTTTTATTATTGGAATTCTGGTTTCAGTCTGGCTCGTGATTTTATAACAATTAATCAATTTCAGTATCTAGATTCTACGCATGTAATTGTAATAATTAATTAATTGTTTAATCCTACTGTGTGGTTAGGCAATTAATATTATATAATACGGTGGCAATTACTCATATAATAATTTATTAAACAGCAGATTATTAAATAATTTTCTCCGTGAGAAAATAATCTATTTAATAAACATTTAATATTCTACTAATATTAATATTGGTACCTGTTATAACGTGCTATCATTCCTAGAACAATTTACTCGAATACCGAGGCTGCGAACTATCAAGCCACTAGAATTCATATAGTAACTTATCCAACCTCTCCAAAGTTTGAGGTTAAACCGGTCGAATATTTTCAGCAGAAGTCGGTGGCTCCTTTCTCCCCTTCGAGCAACATCCCGGAATCCAGAGGCTGAACGATAATCCGAGCACGTTCCCCTTTTTAATTAATTCGCATCGCCAGAGTCCAGGTATTTGATAATGAAAGCTACCGGCCTGGGTGATTGGCGCAAAACGAGCCGGCGCATCTCGACCATGTGATCACGCTGGCAAATCCTGCTTAAGCTGGATACAATGCTGCCGCTAATATCGTTTCGTTATCGGCTGTAAGTGACGTAGCCCGGACGATATATCCGGATTTCTAGCTGCGATTCAGCCAATATGCATCCGGTGTTGCACTCCGCTCTTGTAACGCTCGTATCTCGCAATCAACCTATTTCTCTTTCCTGTTTCTCCTTTCCATTTTTGATGTCATCGGACTCAGGCGCGAAGACGTTATTGGAAACTGGGTCTGATCTCTGGTGAATTCCAACTTCGCGTTGATGAATATTTATCGTTCACTCTCTGTACCAAGAAATTCGTGTTCCTGCCTGTGTATTGTCTGCTTACGAACGTTCTTGGATAGGTGTTGCGTGGTTTTAGGTTAGGTTTTTTCTGGGTTTCCGGAATTTTCCTTGTCTCGTTTGTCGAATCGGCAGGCTTTCGGCTTTATAATCCGTATAGAATATTTAGGCAAAAAGAGTTCAAGAGTACGTGCGTTTGAAGAATATCTATTCTTGGTTGAAAGTATCAGGTGGGACAATTTTACAAATGGCGGCTCGCTATTGTGGCGTCAACGTACGGTGGCGTGGATAACTAGAGGGACAAAAAACTCAGTTGTAAGAGATTTTAAAATCCAAAAATTATAATACAATATAAATGACAGCAAAAATAAGAATAAATGTTACAATATTATAAGGGTGTTTCTTTCAATCTGTGAAAGAAACTTCATGCTATATTTCTTTCGTTCAAATACATGGATTATAGATCGGTAAAATAATATCTCGATATAACGTACGAGTCAGAATGCAAAAACAAAATATTCGCGTGCAAATCACGTGACAAATGCTGCGACATCAGCTATGGTTGACGAATGTTACCTGTCATTCGATGTCACCAACGAATTTATGCGGTTGCGTACAACCCGTGTTGTTCGTATTCTATACTCAAATCGTAAATTCGATCCAGTTAAATTGCGATCGCGTGGTATTGAAAAACTACGTGGAGACTATAATAAAAATCCAGAGCAAAAGAGTGAAACAGTGGCGTCGATCAAATTTCGTCTATAAAAATTACTCTCGAGCTTGTTTATAGTGAAAGTTCATTCATCGCTCGGCTGAGAGTTGACATTGAAGTAAGTTTGTTGCCAACAAGAGTAAATTTGAATGTAACGTATAATAAATTCTAAATAAATGTACGAGATATCATACAAAATATAAACGTTCGAATGAAAATGAGATACTCGAATTAATTCTCTCATTTCTCGAAAATAATATTAACAATTCAGTTGTGAAATATAATGCAATGTATAAAATATAAATTATTATTGGACTGTTGCTCAAATCAATGCTCAAGCAACAAATTTGTTTTCTCTGTCTCTCTCTCTTTTTTTAATCCCAATCAGAAAATTTGACTAACAGCGGACGTATTTCTTTCTAATTTTCCACAAATTGCCAGTAAAACCACCGAGTAGCTTCACGGAACTGGCGAGTGTTTCACGACAACATTTGAGAGGGATCTCCGAAAAAGCCAGTCCTTTCCTTTACTTTTACGACGCTCTTCCTCCTCTTAAAGCTACGACGTCACAGTAACTTAAGTCACCGTTAATGGACGCGGGAGAGAACGAGTGGCTGGTGTTCTTTCCAACACGTTGGTCTTTACCGGTCGTCGATAAATTTCACGGGGCACCGGGTCAATCGGGCCTTGTACTACCTCTTCACCTTCGCCATTCGGGTTTTTCCCAGTTCTCGTCGAGTCCAAGATCCTGAGGGACGCTCCGTTTCTTCCCGCGGATTGATTCCGATACGCTTCCGGTACGCTTCTAATTGGAGGACAGTTTTTAAAGCCGGACGAGCGGAAACTTCCTCGAGCGAGATCCGACTTTTGCGAAAAGGAGAAAATCGAGGCAAAGCTACTCGATGGTCGCGATGGTTTCTCTTTGATTTATTCAAATTGATATCGTCGTGATGGTAGGTTCCTGATGGAGGAAATTGAATAAAAAATAATCAACAGGAATGCTTGTAAATTTATGGAAAATGTCCAATGCGTCGCACTGGTTTTGCGATGTCGCAGAAAGTTTTATTTATTTGGTCAGTGTGACAATTTGATCTTCACTATGTCTAGTTATTATTAATTTTATTAAACGATTAATAAATATAACATGAGAAAAGAAATTAAAATACAACAAATAGAAAGTTCTAAAATATAACAAAATTAAATGCAAAAAAAAAAGTTTCTACTTGGAGCTGGTGAAGGTTGTGAATTACATTAAAATTCATTTCTTCATTTCCCACACCCTGTTAAATAAAGAGACGTCGATGGCTATCACGAGCGAAGCTTAATTAGCACACGAAGTGTAAGTTTCTATTACGATGTTGTGTAATGTTCGAGATTAAGCTAGCTCAGTTTAGAAACGACGTTAACGTGACTTTCTTAATCTTGCTGTAGATATTCTGTGGCCGTTGGGATCGTTGGCAATTCCCTCGGGGATATTCTCTCGAATAACTCGAAAACGTTCTCTGTTGGTAACCGGTGGCGCCCTCCGAGCATTCCTAGGGGAATTTTTGGGTCAGCGTATATTCCCAGTGTTTATAGTTCCGCTTTCGGTGCGGTGGCCCAGGGAATTTGCAATTTTACGACAATCATACAGTACCATGCTGGGAGAAATCGTGTTTTATGAATAAATGGCCTTGTTTCGGTGCAAGCTGGCTCTGCGCAGCAGTTGATCGTTTGCCAATGAGAAATCCTTCTTGCCTGTCGTTACATTGCGACTTAATAATTGGATTAAGAATATTCATATCCCTTGAATAAAAGTAGAAAAAAGTTAATTTTTGTTTGTAATTTCTCGTCAAAGAATCTGGCAATAATACCAAAATCTGGAAATTGCAAATAAATCGAAACTTTCGAAATCTGTGACAGTAAGTTTTTCTTGACTTGGATAAAGTACCTCGCCAGATTTGATTAAATTACTTGAACACTGTCGTGAAACTGTCGATTCGCAAATAGTTGGTGAAGTTGCAGTCATTCCAGGTGCCTCTAACTCACAGCACCAAACTATCGTACGTATCTCTCTCGAATAAATGGCCTAATCCACGACACGAGGCATGAATCATTCTAAATATCTATCTCGGGCGAATCCCGATCGGGAGCAACGAAATCGTCCTTCACGGTGTATTTCTGCATGCAAGGACGTTGAGAAGAGATCCGTTTCTATATCGCGTGATCGTTATTTATTCCGCTTAGCCCTAACCTCCATCATCGCGCCTTACACGCCCACCACTGCAGGCTTGTTTCGTCCGATTGTCTCGCCGATTGTCTCCCCTCTTTAAATCTTGCCGCTGGAAACACGCCGAATCCCGGATTCGGTCGCTGGTTTTGTTCGCCGACGATAGCCAGGCGCGTTCGAAATGAACGCGAACGCTCGGAGATTTAAGCACGCCGAAGTGAGAACGGATTCTCTGTGAAAGGGATTTCCACACAACGGAACTCAATGACGTGAAGATTCCGTCGAGTCGAGTAATCGATGAAGTTGAACTTCGTTCGGCTGTCACGGGCAGTAACCTGTTGAAATATTTGCGAATTCTTACAACGCGTGGTTAGATCGTGCGAAGGTGGATCTATGTAATTGATATTCAAGAATTCTAACAATCTGCAGCTGAGTCGATTTTGCGGCTGTGTTCTTTGAAAGGTTTCACCTAACCACACTCGATCAAATAAAAACTAACTATATTGAATTGTAACAATATTTAGAAAAGATTGCGGTGAACAAGACTGAAAACATTCAATGTTTTGAAAAATTATTATTTTAATGAGTTTATCGTTTATGATGGGGAAAGAGATTTTACTTGAGAGCGTCTAACTAGAGTTATTATTCTACTTGCAAGTGTCGAAACATACACTCACGTATTCTACTTACGAATGTCTGACCACGTAGAGACATATTGCATTCAGTGTGTCTGACCACATGAGGGTTTATTCTACGTAAAGTGTCCGCACACAGTGGTTTATTCTACTTAGTCTAGAGAGTTATTCTANAACCTGCAAAATACAAATAAGTACAGGTACAAAATTCAAATAATACGAGGAACATAATAAATATTATTATAATATAATAATTCATAAATACAATAAAATATTCAAAATTGCGAAATTACGAATAATACGGTAGTATAAGCGAGGAGTGAAAAACCAAATCGAAAATGAAAGATAAAAATTTTCAAGAATAAAAGTGCCCTTAATTTTCTCTTTCTGTCCATTTCACGATATAAGAACACTTTTGAAAGGAAAGATTTTCCTTTTCCACGAGACTAATAGTTTAAAGTATCGGCAATTTTTTTCCTTCTCGTCGAGTTAGTCCTTCAATTTATTCTGCTCTCTTTGCTGTAATTTTCGTACGTATCGTAACATGGTGATACATTTACGGGGCGAGTTTACTTCAAGCGTGAAAGGTTAGGCGTGAAAGTAATAGTCCATTATTTACCTGGCCTTATCTCGAACATCAACGAGCCCGACGACGTGCCAGGGTCACGTGAATCTACCGAAATTCTAATCGGCCAATTGTTTCTAATTTATTGCACGAACGCACGCGAGCCAACGCCGGTCGATATCGAAAGTGATTCAAGTCGATCAATGGAGAAGTTTCAATTGAAACAAGTCTTCTCGAGCAATCTTTCTATGAGTTTATTTGATTGTTTAACTGAGTTGCACGATTATTTATTTATTTTTCCTCCCTTCGTAATTCTACTGACGAGTTATCTCGCGTCCCCTGCCAACACTACACGTGGCAGTAGTAATATTTTTCGTCTTTCTTTTGTTGATCCTGATAAAAGACATGCGATCTGGTCGAGATAACTCGTCAATGGCATCGCAAGAACGAAATTGTGAAACGAGATAACTCGTTAGTGATAAGTTTATAATCGGGATGAGTTTATAGTCAGACACTCACAAATAAAGTGAGTTTATACTCAGATACTTAGGAGTAGGAGTAGAATGAGTTTGTAGTCAGACACTCGCAAGTACAGTGAGCTGATAGTCAGATACTCAGAAATAGAGTAAACTTATGACGAGACAACTCATAAAGTGGCAAGTAGGACGAATTTATAGTCAGACATTCACAAATAAAGTGAGTTCATAGTCAGATACTTAAAGTGAGTTTATAGTCAGATATTCAGAGTTTATAACGAGGCAACTCGTCAGTGATAAGTTTATAGTCAGGCACTCACAAATAAAGTGAGTTTATACTCAGATACTTAGATGTAGAATAAATTTGTAGTCAGACACTCGCAAGTTTAGATACTCAGAAATAGAATAAACTTATGACGAGACAACTCATAAAGTGGCAAGTAGGACGAATTTATAGTCAGACATTCACAAATAAAGTGAGTTCATAGTCAGATACTTAAAGTGAGTTTATAGTCAGCTATTTAAAAGTAGAGTGAGTTTATAGTTAGATATTCAGTGTTTATAACGAGGCAACTCGTCAGTGATAAGTTTATAGTCAGACACTCACAAATAAAGTGAGTTTATATTATATATTGATACTTAGAAGTAGAATGACTTTGTAGTCAGACACTCGCAAATTCAGATACTCAGAAATAGAATAAACTTATGACGAGACAACTCATAAAGTGGCAAGTAGGACGAATTTATAGTCAGACATTTACAAATAAAGTGAGTTCATAGTTAAATACTTATAGTTAGCTATTTAAAAATAGAGTGAATTTATAGTCAAATACTCACAAGTAGAGTTTATAGTCAGATATTCAGAGTTTATGACGAAGCAACTCGTCAATGGCATCGCAAGAACGAAATTGTGAAGCGAGATAACTCGTCAGTGTAATCATGTTACGAAGCGAGATATCTCGTCCAAAATAAGATGTATCTTTTTATTAAGTACGAGAGAAGATCATAGTATAGCAGTATTGTCATTTTGTAAAATACAGAAAGACGAGCGAACGGTTTGAGAGAGAGAATGAAAATAAATGAAAAAAAAGAAAAGTGGAAAAGATTGTCTGTTAGAGCTATAAGCATTGACTGTATCGATTGCATCAGGGTGTTAGAGTTCGCAGCACAAGCCCTGATTATCATTATGACCGACTGAAGTCGCGGGAAAATACGGCCGGCTATCGGATGGGATTCAGCGTTTCTGGGGTCACTGGGATTTCTGTCGACGTCACAGCATTCACTTTATGAACGATGCGTTTTATCGCGCATTCCCTCGACACACCGGGTGTGTTTCGGAGATCAGTACTCAAACGAATGAAACTAAAAATGAAAACGTCATGCAACAAAAAGTCCACAAACACTTGGATTGCATTAAATAAAAAGTTCGTTCGCACCGTCAGTTATGAAATTAAATATTGTACAGTTGATTATTCCTTGAAAGTCTCGTCTTTTTATTAAAAAAAAAAAATACAAGTATTTCTACGTACTTTGAACTATATAATTATCACTTGTGAAAAGTATGTTTTGAAGAGCGTGTCGAAAAACGATTAACATTTTCGGCCGACATTTCGATAAATTTCAATCGTTCGTCGTTCATCATAGTCAAGTATTTTCTATAATAATAAATTTTATTAATTTATTAATAAAATTTGTGATAATAAATTTTCTATAATAATAAATTCGTTCATCGTAACCAAGTATTTTCTATAATAATCTTTGAATAATATTTTAAATATTATATTTTCAACTTCATATGATACTTGAAATATCTGTAGCGTTTTCTTTCTATTTACGATTACAAAAGCAACATTTATCCATGCCACTGGATTTTCTACGATAAGATCTTAATTTTTAGTATTCTCGAAAATCGAGAGGCGAATTCATTACAACAGTGCAAGTATAATGTCTAAACCTTTGATGACTCACCCGGTATATATATCTGCTTTATCTATCCATTTCCGGATAACCTCCGCCATCAATCAATAGAATAACATCGAAGGAATATGCGCGTAGAAAAAAGATGACATTCGTTCTCCGAATATAGCTCTGCTCCCGATAATATAATATCTCCCCCCTCTCTTCCTCTCGCGATCGATCGAAATTTGGATCGTTTGGAGCGATGGCTTCGAGCGATCACGAAATTCTGATCAAGCGAATTTCGAAGAATTTTGAATCATTATATTTCGCATTAATTTCGGAGGATATATTTTACATGTAACTTTGTACAAAGTATATAATATTTCTGGGGGAATAGTACTGTGAGATTTTGGATTTATTTGTTTTACATTAATTTCGAAAAATTTGTTGAATTGTCACATTAATTTTCGATTGTTACGTTTTAGATCAATTTCGGAGAAAATCACGTTAGATAATGTCTGCTAGTTTCTTTTTCAAGAGAAAAATTTTCATACGAAACTAAGTAATAACTTGTTATCTTGCGTGAAATGTGAATGCTATTTTAGAGTCCCGTCAGTTTTGTGTATTTTGAAAAAATCTTGTATACGTGGAAATTCCTGGAACGTCTTACAACTATCTTTCCTTCTTTTCTTTCCTTTTCTTTTTTGTTTGTTTTTGGTTTACGACGTACGTTACATAATGCGTTATCTTATCTGCCGCGATGTAGCCGTAAATTTATCAACTTTTCGCATGTTTATTCTGCTGTGAATATTCTCACTTATTCTCTCTTGACGCATTTCTTAGTTCATCTTATTTATTCGCAATTTCGAATGTAAAACTGACTTAATTTCTTTGTATCTTATTTTTTTAATTACTCGAATTCGTTGATGTTGACGCTGATTGTCATCTTATTTAGCAATTTTGTTCTTTGCAGAAGATCAGATATATAGGCGGTGATAAATGATTTTTTATATATCGATATCTAATGCTGGATTTCCTGCAGCAAGTGAAAAAATGTATGACGAGAGCAATAAAAGATATCATCTCTAAAAAATAATATGTAACAAATATATTACAAAGTTGCGATTTAGTATTTTTACCGATAGGAGAGCTATCGTTTTATTTCATTGTATAAAGTGGAATGGTATTTTTATTTATATTTTTCGAAAAATTATTCTGATTTAATAATGAATAATATTTCAATAAATATTTCATTACCTGCAGTAAAATATTTTTAAATAAATATTTCAATCTAGCAGTGTGATGTTTCAGTTTCCAAAAAATATTTATTTAACAAATGAAAGCCGAATTAAGATTCAATTCGAATTAATAAATTTCAATTTAGATGGAAATAAATTAATAAATATTTGTGATGTCACTGTTTGATAACATTAAATCTGATTAGTATCGTAGTATTAAACTTGTAGTATTTCTTAAACATATTTAATCAACAATGAGAATTAATAATTTGAATTAATAATTTCACTTTATAAACTATTCCAATATTTCAATGTTAAATAATTTAACAGTATGTCCAAGAAGTATTTAATAATGCTCAATCATTTAGACATAATTGTATTGTACCAATAAATAATTATATTTTCCTAACTCAATAACAAAATATTTCACTGGGTATTTTCGTTTTTCACGCGACCATCAGTTGCGAATTTCAATTAATTAGTTCATATTCCTCGTTAGGAAGCTGAAAATTTCGAATTTTATCTAATTTTATCCAAGTTTTAAAAACAAATAATATCCCAATAACGTACGCACAATTGCAATTTTCAGTGTTAAATAAATATCCTAACTTAACAAGAAAATATTCTGCTAGGTGTTCTTCAAATTTCACACGACTGTTGATGTATATGCAATTATATTCATCGTTGGAAATTTGAAAATTCCTAATTTCATGATAAAATAAAATATTCGAAAAATAAAATCAGACAGTGATTATATTTCATTACCATATTACTATATACTATATATAGTATATTATAGTATATTATTAGTATATATATAGTATATTTTTAGTATATATAGTATATATAGTATATTATTAGTATATATAGTATATTTAGTATATTATAATATATTATAGTATATAGAGTATACTATATTCA